>WNWK01008807.1:0-81695 GCA_009830355.1 Cherax destructor | reverse complement strand
AAGGCAGGAAGAGCCAGAAGGTTAACTCGTCAAGGCAGGAAGGAGCCAGAGAGGTTAACTCGTCAAGGCAGGAAGGAGCCAGAGAGGTTAACTCGTCAAGGCAGGTAGGAGCCAGAGATGTTAACTCGTCAAGGCAGGAAGAAGCCAGAGAGGTTAAGTCGTCAAGGCAGGAAGGAGCCAGAGATGTTAACTCGTCAAGGCAGGAAGGAGCCAGAGAGGTTAACTCGTCAAGGCAGGAAGGAGCCAGAGAGGTTAACTCGTCAAGGCAGGAAAAGGAGCCAGAGAGGTTAACTCGTCAAGGCAGGAAGGAGCCAGAGAGGTTAACTCGTCAAGGCAGGAAGGAGCCAGAGAGGTTAACTCGTCAAGGCAGGAAAGAGCCAGAGAGGTTAACTCGTCAAGGCAGGAAGGAGCCAGAGAGGTTAACTCGTCAAGGCAGGAAGGAGCCAGAGAGGTTAACTCGTCAAGGCAGGAAAGAGCCAGAGAGGTTAACTCGTCAAGGCAGGAAAGAGCCAGAGAGGTTAACTCGTCAAGGCAGGAAGGAGCCAGAGAGGTTAATCAGAAAATAGGAAATGTTTGAAAGAAAAGTAAAAAAAAAGGTACCTGAGAAAATAAGAAGGAAGGACGTAGCTCAAGCAAGAGATGTAACATTCAGAAGAAGGAAACTGAAGAGGAAACAAAACAGAGGGAGTTAGTATAACAAAGACTAGAACTAGAAGTCATGAAGGTTGAATTATTTTAGCATAACTATGACCCATGTGGCATAATATTTAAGAGAGACTACTAGAATAGCCTGTTTCTGAGACAGTCATAATGAAGCCTCAAATTCCACCTGTCTCAGAGTTGGAACACATTACAGGATACTTAATAAGATTCGATAACACTGTTAAGCAATGCAAGAACCATCGCAATCTTGGCCTACCCAGACTAGGTTTACCTTGATTAAATTCTTCTTGAAACGCTTATTTCGCTTTGCCTTCTGATGAAATAGCTCTTAAAGGAAGCCACTCTTCATTCTTTCTAGAAAACTCATCTGCATACTAGAATTACCCTTTACCAAGACAACATACAGTTTCTAACTGAACTTAACAGACTGACTACTGGACTGAGAGTGCATCAGTCAAATACGGTTAAGATTCTTTAAGAGATTTCATAGGGAGGAATAGCTTTCTTCCGTTAATCCAGATTTCCGATTTTTTATTTAAGAAACAATATGCATTCTGTTTCAGATAGATGACAAGGCGTCAATGCTTTAGTTAATAACAGCTACCCTAATGATTGTTAGTATTATTATAATCAAAGAAAGCACTAAACCGACCAGGGTCATGCAGCACTCTGGGGCAGAAAATGGAGCAGGGCTATGATCAGCTAGGTGGAGAGGGGATCAGAGGTGAGGAGAGAAAAGGGCTGGAAGGAACGCTAAGGGCTGTTTGTCAAAGGTCGTATAGTAAAGCAGATGCTGACAAAAAGTCAAAAAGTGATTGTAAGTCAAAGGCAGGACCGTCTGCAAGAAGAGAAGGGCAGGTAAGGTATGAGTGGTAGGGCGGCGGCGGCGACGGTGGAGATAAATCCTCCCAGCCCGCTGGTAAACCAGGCAGTCTACAAGAAAGTGAAGAACCGAAAGAGGGACCTGACAAACCTCACAGAGAGGAATAGGGTGTCGCTCCATGAGATACCCATGGGTAAGGTGAGTATGGCCGATGCGGAGACGGGAGAGCACAGTCTCCCGAGTACGGCAAAGGTGATAAGAAGATATCCACAAAAATAAAAGTGGTTTAACAGAGTGCAATTTGTTATGGTGCATGCCTGACCACCGTTGTTGCTAACGGCTACGAAGACTGGGAGAGATGACTGGAAAATAATCTCTAAACAGAATACCCCTATAGGAAACCGGAAGATGGTGCACCGCTGACTGCGCAGCATCATCCCTGGACACATCAACGTGTCCAGGGACCCAAGAGAAAAGTACTTTTTTGGTTTTCTAGCCACACGGCACAACCATAGTTGAATACGAAGGACTAATGGATGAGGGGAATCAAATTGTTTAATGGCCTGTAAAGCACTGACGGAATCTGAAATGATCAGAAACGTCGAAAAAGACATATATGTAATACAGAGAAGTGCTATGAGGATGGCATACAACTCAAAAGTAAAAATACTAGCCGAGTCTAACAAATGACCTCGGACAACATTGTCAGGGAACACCGCCGCAAACCCATCAGAAAATTATGAACCATCTGCATAAACAGCGACGCCATGAGCATGTGACAGTAAGTGGTCAAGAAAAAAAGTGAGAAGCATTCTCCCCTACCGCAGGTGTGTCTAACAAATAATGTGCTTTACTAATGAAGGCAATGAGCATCACGACGATCAGCTAAGGAAGGAACATTCGCCTCAGCATAGAGGCTTTCAACAGGGGATGAGCGAAAGACACCAAGGTATAAACATAGACCCTGATGATGAAGGGGATCTAACTTCCAAAGAGTTGTAGGAGAAGCCGCAAAACAGACTTGTCGCCATAATCTAGCTTGGACAAGACTAGGGTGGAATGCAAACGGAGGGGAGTTCGGCGATCTGCTCCCCATAAACGATGTGCAAGAATTTTTTAGGAGATTCAGTCTACCATGGCAAGCTGCCTTCAAAGAGGAAATGTGAGGTTTCCATGTCAACCAGCGATCGAAGAGAAGCAAGAAACTTACTTGACCGTATCACATTCTGGGATACGTGAGCCATGTTAAGACAATGAAATATCTGGGACAAGAGGACGTCTTGTGAAGGTAATGAAATGGGTTTTCGTATTTTAAAGCCATGAGAAGTGGCCCATTGGGAAACTCGGTCAATCGCATCCTGAAGGGAGGCTGCTACCAGGCGACAGTCAGCACCTGTGTAAGCTATAGTGAAGTCATCCACATAAAGTGACGACCAAATATGCGATGGAAGAACGGAAGGTAGGTCATTTACAGCTAAGATAAAAAAGGTAGTGCTAAGGACACAACCTTTTGGGACTCCCTCGGCTTGAACAAAGTCTGAGGAAACAGAGGCGCCAACATGGACACGAAAATGTCTGTCAGATAAAAAAAGCAGCAAAGAAGGTTGGTAAATTACCGCGGAGGCATAAGGAGTGGGCTTGGGCTAAAATGTTATACCTCAAAAAAAGACTGCTAGGATGGAGTGTTTGTTAGGAAAGGCATTTCGCACATACGTATATAAGTGGAACAAGGGGTCCAAAATAGAGCGGGCCTTGCGGAAGCCATATTGGTGAGGAGAGACACTATTGTGAGTCTCCAAATACCATATCAAACGTCTATTCACCAATCGTTCCATCACCTTGCAGACTACACTGGTCGGAGCAATGGGGCGATAGTAAGAGGTATCAAGCTCCGAGGTGCCTGGTTTGGGAAACGGTAGTACAATGGCAGATTTCCATTGTTGAGGGAGAAACCCTCGCGTCCCAATAAGATTCAAAAGATGCAAAAGGATTGTAAGGGCTGTAGAATGCCGATGTTCTAGCATACTGATGTGAATATCAGGCCTAGCTGCCGATGACTGGCAAGCACAAAGCGTGGACCCTACCTCCATTCCATTAGAAGAGAAATCCATGGGCAATTGCTCCTTTGGTAGACTTAGATGCGAGAAATGAAGGACAGAGGTGAAGCCCTTGGGAGACACAAACAAGATACTTCCCAATTTCCGTGGCAACTTCAAGAGGTTCTGCAACACTAACACCAGCATCCAGCAAAACAGGAGCTGGGTCCTGAGCGTACTTGCCACATAACTTACATACCTTCCAAACCGCACACATAGGGGAAGTCGAGGTAATGGTAGACAAACAGTCTTGCCAACAAGTGCGTTTAGCGTCGCGTATGACGTGGCGAACAACTGCCCTTGCCTGCTTAAAAGCCAAGAGATAATCCGAGGTCCGATTATACTAATAATGGCCCCATGTAGCGCATTTCAAACGCACCGCACGGGCTCACGCAGGAGACCACCAAGGCACGCATGCCTGAGAATGCCTGCCTGAGGTTTGTAGAATAGAAATTGATGCTGCAGTCAAAACTAACGTCGAAAACCCGTGCACCAGCTCATCAAAAGAGGACGAAGAAGGGTAAGATGAGGGTATAAGTCCCAATTCGCTGGTCCAAATTGCCAACGAGGGCTACGAGGCGGTCAGGAATACATAGAAGTAAGAATAGGAAAGTGATCACTGTCGTGCAAATCCGGGAGAACAGACCAAGTGTAATCAAGTGTGATTGACGAGGAGCAGATAGAAAGATCAATGCAAGAGAGAGACTGCGTGCGAGAGTCAAAACATGAAACAGGAAGAGGATGAGATGTGTGAAGAGTCTCCAACTGATCACCACGAGAGTCACAGTGGGACCCTCCCCAAAGATGATGATGAGTGATAAAATCACCTAACAAGATAGGCGGAGGTAGAGAAGAGATCAAGAACGTAATATGCGAGATACAGAATGCACGGGATGGAGAGAGATATAGAAGAAAACTGTATACTATCTGTAAAAATAAATACTGGCTGCAGTATAATGCAGCAGTGAACGAACAAAGGCCTGTTGATACGGTATACTAACGCGCACAAGAAGCGCACTCTCATTAAATGATTCATCAGGAAAGGGATCAGCAGAATGAATGCAGCACATAGCCCGAAATGGGACGAATAACAGCTCAACGAATTTTGGGCTCTTGTAACCTGACATATACTGGGAAAAACTGAGAGAGCAACACCTGGAGCTCTCCCCGATTACCCCTGAGGTCACGAATATTCCATTGTAAATAAGTCATTATTTACAAAGACAGGTATGACAACAATAAGAAGCGATAAAATCAATGGGCTATTAGGGTCAGTGATGTCAATGTGTGTAGGTAAGCGTGTAAGCAATGAGGAATCCTAATGGTGTGCAGGAAAAGATTGCTGCAGGGTTGTGAAAAATAAGAAAGGGTAGAAGAAGGCGCGTCAGAGTCCATCTGGGGTTTCGTCTCCGCAATATAGTTGGAGATTGTGTCACGTGTTTCAGCGGATATGCCAGATGCCAATACCATGATTTCAGAGACAGGTGAGGTAGAGCAAGTAGAGATCGGGGAGACTATGGAGGAAACCAAAGAAGTCTGAGAGAGGAAGGGAGTACGAACCTGGAGAGAAGCGCTGGCGGCGGAGAAGAAAGAGGTTGGAAGGTAACTGGGGAAGAAGATTAGGGGAAACGGGAGAAGAGGGGACTATGCGAGGGGGGGATGAACCTCCACCTCCATGTGAGAGTTAGAAAGAGGGGTGAAAACGAGTCACTGAGGCCGAAAAGGAAAACTGTTGGGGAATTGTAAGTACTGGAGGAATGCAAAGAGACTTGGACTTATGAGACAGGTTCAGCTTCACAGGTAATAGGCGCGAAGATGCAGGCGTGCGAGGCCTTGCGAACTGAGAAACTAGTGGGAGATAAGAAGTAGAGGCAGAAGTAGGTAAGGAGGTAGGTGTTTCAGAGGGTAAAACTAGAAAAGAATTTGAGTCGGAGGTGACCCGGGAACACAACACTGGAGGAGCTGGTAGACAGGGGTACTGCTAAGGTTGGAGGTTTACTAGCTACTCGTGAATAAGGGATACGAGGAAGGTGGAGCCGAGAGACAGCCATGGCATAAGTAAGGCCTTCACTCTCCCCATGACAACGAATTTCTCATTCATTATGATAGACCTGACAACGGTGGGAAAAAGAAGGATGAGGTTCATTGCAATTGAGACAAGTGGGGGAAAGATTGCAAGATGTATCGGTATGATCTGCAGCACCACAGACTGGGCATTCCACAACAGATCTCCAGTATTTAGCGAGGGTACAAAGCGACAGCAATTTTGACACAGTTGGGAAGTAGGGACCACTTTACGGACCTCTAGGCGATATAAACGGAGGACGGGAGTTCATGGCAGTCAAAGGTTACGTGGTAAAACCACCGTTCCACTGCAAGAATTGAGAGTATCGTGCTTGTGAAATGTGATTGGAATGATATCTATGGAAGCAATATGGGAAAGATTATAAGCTTGTGCTGCATTCTGAACGGTAACGATGCGTACACCACTTCGAAAAGCGTGAAAGGATATATTTTGGCCAAAGTGTCGTAAAAGAGCTTTACCAATACTATGGTCAGAAAGCTAATCAGTTGGAGATGGCGGCTGTTGGGAAAAGAATTTAGTCCACTGCATACTTGTAAATATGGTGTGTAAATTAAGTGGGTGTCGTGTAGGTCGTTTTTGGGTAGAATGAGTAGACATCGAAGAACCGTCATCAGTAAATGGTCTAGAAAGTTTAGGCATAGTACTGCGGGAAGCCCGACCCAAGATAGATGGGCGATCCGAATACAGTGTGTTCTACCGCCATTTAACTGTAGGGGACAAGTATAAATATAATTACCTAAAAGGGGTGTTTTGTCAGTATATATAGATCAATGAATAATTGATTGCTGACGTGGGTCTTGTACTAACTTTGTTGGGCTAAATAGCCCACTCATTATGGGTTATTATGGTACTGCTAAATAAGACATGAACTAGCTACCTACTGCGCAGCCGATCTAACCAGTTTCATAGTTATTTAGACGTACCTGGGTATTTGTAGCTGACTTATGTTCCCTGGCTTATGTCAGGGAGGTAACCCGGTAATGATGTCTTGACTGAAAAATAAGTGTCTTACAGTGGACGGTTAGTCTATGAAAATAGTTCTCGATTCACACGGTACTCCTATTTGTCTTTCAATCGTATACACTACAACTACTCTCAAGAGACGTTGCATACATGACCAAGACACGTTGCGTACGTGACCTCTGTTACGTTCCAGAGTACAAACATGTAGTAAATATTAAACTGTTGATCAGGAAGCTAGTAAGACGCCATCTGCCCTTTCTGAGAGGGCTGGGCCCCTCAGCTAAAAGGGCTGAAAAAGGCTGAAGGGGGCAATTACCCCCACCTACTGGATAAATTTTTCTCCACAAGTGGTTATGGACAAATTTATTATGTGAGCAATGGGGAGCGACAAATTCAGAGGCACCATCTTTTAGGAACTTTGAAGGGATGTTATCTGGGCCGGTGCTCTTAGCTGGGTTTAACCTGCTTAGTTCTTTTTGCACGAAGTCATGAGATACACTTACTAGTTGACAACTGTTTGGAGTTACCCATTTATTGGTATAGTATGTTTTAAACTTATCAGAGTCTGTGTTAAAATTATTTGATGTAACCTGCAGTTTACTTACTAGTGTTGATGCGACAGTTGTGTAGTATGAATTAAAACAATTTGCCACTTTAGTTGTTTCGTGGCATACCTCGTTATCGACATTTAGTACCATGTTAGATCTATCTACAGGCTTATGGCTTTACCTCAACTGTTTTAGTTGTTGCCAGAGCTTCCTAGGGTTATTCTTATACTCTTCGATTTTTGAGCAATTGTGCCTTGCATTTGCGCCTTTTATAAGCCTCTGCACTCTGTTCCTCGCCCTTTGGAATTCATTTAGTGCTGCAATATCCTGCCTGTTTGCCTTATATATTTTTATCAACTGGTCTCTGAATTTCATATTATCTAATATCTCAGTAGTCATCCAGGGTTCAGTTCTCCGTTTAATCCTAACCTCTTTAACTGATGCAATATTATCAAGGATGGCAGTGAACATTGTTTTGAAATTTTTACCAGGCATCACAGAACGAAGACTCCACGATAGTGGTACTTCTTTCTTATTATTTTAAAGAAAAAAAAAGGAAATAAAATAAAAGAGGGACAGAGGAGGGACAGTCACTAGAAGGTATGAAAGGGCCGTAAGTTTTCCTTTTCATCCGAGAGGACCTCGAGCCCGCAAGTAGTGCAGATGCAGTGTGGAACCCCTGCCATACCCTACCCTTCACACCAGTAAACCAGCGCTCCGGGATAGCAACCTCACATCTACCGAGCTACCTCGGCGGACAAAAGACAGGGCGGTCAGAGACCCGCCACAAAGCATACCTCCTTCGACTGTCATCTCCCAGAACCGACAGACAGCAGAACACCCCCATCCACTTCTCGCAAATCCAGATTCCACGGCAAACTACACCACACCTGCGGAACCTTACGGAGCGGAATGAACTTCGGCACACTTCCCCCTACCTAGAAACCGTGATGCAAGAGGGAAGGACCCCAGAGGCAACAATCAGAACAGGAAAAAAGAGAGGGGTTGGGAGTTGGGAGAAAGGGAAAAAAGGGGCTGGGGAGGATGGGATAGGGAAGGGGGGATTCGGGGGTAATTAGGTTCGGTCTGAGGAAAGAGACCAAAAGGTCCAATTCCTCAAACCAATAGCCTCTTCAACGTGACAAGGAGCCCCCTTAAAGACGTGGTGACCTTCAAAAGGTGGCACCCAAGTGATTGACCACAATTTTTTTCTGAAAAAAAAACTTGAAATCTCCACCCCCCCCCCCCCCGGTCATCCAAAAATAGTCGGTATATTTAGCTGAAATCCGAAATATTGTTATTAAGAAAAATTATCTTGATCCTAGTATTGACAGGATACCATTGCCCGTATCTATCATACAACATTATGATGAAGATAACATTCCCGATATAATACCTCAGTATGATAAGTGACACCTGCTGCACTTATAACCTTGAGGACACCAGCTCCTGAGAGATATTGGTGACACAGTATAGCTGGCACCTGAAATATAAAACTATGCTTTACAGAACTTGAAAAAACAGATCTTGAGGACCTTCAAGAACAAAAAGGCACATCGAGACTGGAAAAATACACAGATAACCAACAGAGCAGAGAAGCTTACGGCGACTTTCTGGCCGAGTTGGACCATTTACAAGTCACACTAACACAAAAGTGTGAGGGAGCCTATATAACATCTCTTCTGTTTGGGGGTTACTCGTGTATCTTGAGGACCTGCCTTAACAGACACCCCAACAACCTGCTCGACTCCCAATCCCTCTCAAAGATGGTCAGGAAAATTCCAATTATTCACTCACAACAAACCACTGAAAAAAACGTGGTTATTTACGAAATGGATAAACGAAGATGTTCAGCAATTTAGTTTATTCAGCTTGCAAATTAAAGGGCTGAGGGTACTATGCCAACCCAGTGATCCAGTGGTCATGGTCCTTCATTTGATGTAAAAATAGTAATGAAATGTCGCTGTACACTGACCTTATGAGGGAAACCTGCCAGGTACACCTCCAAATCTTAAACTGCGAAAACCATCACAGGCACTTCGCTTTTCTTACTTAGTACGTTAACTAATGACTAATCAGTTTGAACATCACTGCACAAACACCAGTGTCACTGGTATTTCCTTGCAGAGAAAATGATTGTTTATATTCTATGGCTCGAACAACTACTCACTTAAAATTAGTGGGACACAAATAAGACTGAAAGAACACGCATCAGCTTTCAAGTGTCACTAAACACCTCTTGATCAATAAGTACTTCCTCACAGCACTTTAGCCTCGCATTATGTCCTGAATTCAATGTTGGAAATATGCAATTGTTTCGGAAACCAGATGAGAGTATATTATACTGGTAAAGCCCGGTAACCCGGTAAGAATTAATAAAGCAGATATGTAATTGTTACTCTGGTTTAAGAAATATGATAATACTCATTAACAAATGCAATTTACTAACAATATTAGCCCCACCCAACTCGTCTATGGTATCAAACATCCTTCGAAGGGAAAAAAATAAACTTTTGTTTTAGTATTATACCTTGTATTAATCAGGACGTATTCTCATAATCTCATCTCTCCATGGTGAGAGGCAGTTGGCGGCGCCAACTGCCTCTCACTGACGTCCCCATCATGAGGCTTCAATTACTCACCTTAGGCGTGTTCTCAATCAGTTAAAAAAAACGTAAAATAATAGGTGTCCTAACTTTTCAATACTCGCCTTACTAAGATCAAGCATAGAACCTTAAAGCTAAACACACTTTCGTTGCTTGTTACTTCAAAGTCATTACTCTCAACTGTGTTGGAACCCTGGCCCTGAGTGTGGCATCTTCTCAAATGGTTGATAGGGGCAGTTGACCCTGAATAATGCTATCCAGAAATTTTAATTACGCAATTTAGGTCTGAGACCTGTGTGTTCCGCACTTCAGTGGTTGTTCTGCTACTGAGCGAGCGCACAGCGTAACAGAGACCACAGCATAACAGGGACCACAGCATAACAGGGACCACAGTGTAACAGGGACCACAGCTTATACCTACAAGAAGAATGTTCCAACCATTCAACCCACAATCACAAGCCAAAAATAAATTAATACAAAAATACACAGAAATATCTCTATTATTTGAGATAAAAATTTATTTAAAAAATAAATTAAGATTAAATTTGGTCTAATAAATTGCATTATTTATTTCTCTAAATAAAATTCCACAGTTTATAATTTTATGAAATTGTTGTCACGCATCATATATTTTTTTTTTTGCCGAGTTGGCAGCCACACAAAGAGGCAGCATATATGTCCACTCATTAAATATTTCATAATAATAATAATTAAGTTCTCGCAAATGTTCCTGCTTTTTAATATAATACCTCTAATAAAACTATACGTATTTCGGCCGGTGGGCGTTCAGAGAAAG
Organism: Cherax destructor; assembly: GCA_009830355.1. Classification (NCBI taxonomy): domain Eukaryota; kingdom Metazoa; phylum Arthropoda; class Malacostraca; order Decapoda; family Parastacidae; genus Cherax; species Cherax destructor. The sequence goes on along the minus strand of WNWK01008807.1, from coordinate 71,114 downwards.
GAATTCCCGAATTTAGAAACTGAATTCTTTTTATATCAACAGTGCAGAGTGCGGAATATATTTCTAATGCATTTAATTAGCGATGAAGATTTGACACTAATAAGATGAGGCATACAAATATGCACTGAGGTATCTGTGGAGACAAATAGGGTAATGTATGAGAGTAAATTAGTACCAACACTATTATGTGTGTGTGAATCAGAGGTTGTGAATGATGCTGCGAGGAGGAGGATGCTGGAGACAGTGGAGATGACGTGCCTGAGGGCAATGTGTGGTCTAAATATTACGCAGAGAATTCGTAGCTTAGAGATTGGGAGGAAGTTCAGTTACTGAAAGTATTATCTAGTGGGCTGAGGAGGGGATGCTGAAGTGGTTTGGTCATTTAGAGAGGGTGGAGCAAAATAGGAGGATTTGGATGGTGTATAATTCTGCAGCGGAGGTAAGGTGGGGGCTGGGTCGTCCTAGAAAAGGATAGAGCCTAGGAGTAAATGAGATTTTCTATGCAAGGGGCTGAGTCATACAGCAGGTATATGTCAGTTTGTTAGATAATAGTTAGAATAGTTAGTGGAGACAAATGGATTTTGGAACTTTACGAGCTGTTGGAGTTTGAACAAAGTAATATTTTATGAAGGGATTCAGAGAAACCTGTTAGCCAGACTCATCATCCGGCTAATCAGTTTACCCTGAATTCCTTCACAATGTTATCTTGCTCACACCCCAAACGTTCGACAAGGCACAAAAACCATTTGCCTCTAATCCTATCTATCATGCTCACACACGCCTGCTGGACGTCCAAGCTCCTTGGACACAAAACTTCTTTTACCCCTTCCCTCATACTTTTACCCCTTCCATCATACTTTTCCTACCCCTTCCCTCATACTTTTCCTAGGGCGACCCCTACCCTTCTTTCCCTCCACTACTGATTTATGCACCTAAGTCATCTTATTTTGCTCAGTACTTTCTAAGTCTAAACCATCTGAACAACCACTGCTCAGCCCTCACGATAATACTGTTTACTGACGCCACGTCTCGCACAACTCTCCATGCTACGAATTCTCTGTATAATATTTACATCACACATTTCTCTCTGGCATGACATCTGCACAGCTACTAACCACCTTGCTGCAACATTCACAACCCATGCTTCACACGCTGCAACATTCACAACCCATGCTTCACACGCTGCAACATTCACAACCCATGCTTCACACGCTGCAACATTCACAACCCATGCTTCACACGCTGCAACATTCACAACCCATGCTTCACACGCTGCAACATTCACAACCCATGCTTCACACGCTGCAACATTCACAACCCATGCTTCACACGCTGCAACATTCACAACCCATGCTTCACACGCTGCAACATTCACAACCCATGCTTCACACGCTGCAACATTCACAACCCATACTTCACACGCTGCAACATTCACAACCCATGCTTCACACGCTGCAGCATTCACAATCCATGCTTCACACGCTGCAACATTCACAACCCATGCTTCACACGCTGCAACATTCACAACCAATGCTTCACACGCTGCAACATTCACAACCCATGCTTCACACGCTGCAACATTCACAACCCATGCTTCACACGCTGCAACATGCACAACCAATGCTTCACACGCTGCAACATTCACAACCCATGCTTCACACGCTGCAACATTCACAACCCATGCTTCACACGCTGCAACATTCGCAACACATGCTTCACACGCTGCAACATTCACAACCAATGCTTCACGCTGCAACATTCACAACCCATGCTTCACACGCTGCAACATTCACAACCCATACTTCACACGCTGCAACATTCACAACCCATGCTTCACACGCTGCAGCATTCACAATCCATGATTCAAACGCTGCAACATTCACAACAAATGCTTCACACGCTGCAACATTCACAACCCATGCTTCACACGCTGCAACATTCACAACCCATGCTTCACACGCTGCAACATTCACAACACATGCTTCACACGCTGCAACATTCACAACCCATGCTTCACACGCTGCAACATTCACAACCCATGCTTCACACGCTGCAACATTCACAACCCATGCTTCACACGCTGTAACATTCACAACCCATGCTTCACACGCTGCAACATTCACAACCCATGATTCACACGCTGCAACATTCACAACCAATGCTTCACACGCTGCAACATTCACAACCCATGCTTCACACGCTGCAACATTCACAACCCATGCTTCACACGCTGCAACATTCACAACACATGCTTCACACGCTGCAACATTCACAACACATGCTTCACACGCTGCAACATTCACAACCAATGCTTCACACGCTGCAACATTCACAACCCATGCTTCACACGCTGCAACATTCACAACACATGCTTCACACGCTGCAACATTCACAACCCATGCTTCACACGCTGCAACATTCACAACCAATGCTTCACACGCTGCAACATTCACAACACATGCTTCACACGCTGCAACATTCACAACACATGCTTCACACGCTGCAACATTCACAACCAATGCTTCACACGCTGCAACATTCACAACACATGCTTCACACGCTGCAACATTCACAACCCATGCTTCACACGCTGCAACATTCACAACCTATGCTTCACACGTCTCCATTGATGACGTTCTTTGTGTCCACATATATTTCAACGAAACATTCACCTTTTTCCTTCATTAATGTCATGTTTATTCTTAGCTCTCATATACCCACCCACCGACAAGTCAACTTCCAAATATTTGAAAACATTCATTTCTTCCATATTCTCTCCTCCTAATCTGGTATCCAATCTTTCTTTACCTAACTGATTTGTAATCTTCATAATATTACTCTTTCCTAAGTTGTTGTTGTTGTTGTTGTTGTTGTTGTTGTTGTTGTGTGTGTGTGTGTGTGTGTGTGTGTGTGTGTTATGGGACCCATTCCCAGGATGCTGCCAGAATGATAATAATGGGTAGTGTAACTCCGGTCACCGGAGGGCATCTGCACTTTCCAATTGTTCGTAGTTTGTCCTCCAGTGTTAACAAAACTTGAAGCTGATCAGATAAGTCTTCTCGTGTTATTAACGAAATAAAGTAAATAAGGTGAATGGAGAAAACAAATCTGGCGACCTCTTCATTAGAGGACTTTAATGATATTCGCTTCGTAGTTACGAGAAAGAGATCAGATAAACGCGTCCCGTTACACAGTTGAAGGATTAAATTAACTGAATAGCCCCAAGAAATAGTAACATGTCAACTCAGCTCACATACTCAGTGTCCGTGGTTCGATTCCCGGCATTGGTGGAAACGTTGAGCATGTTTCCTTTCACCTGCTGTCCGTGTTCACCTAGAAGCAAGTAGGTATCTGGGTGTTTGTTAGTCGACTGTTGTGGGTTGTGTCCTGCGTGGGGAGGGGGTTGAGTAAGCATACCTTAGATAGGGATGGGTTTTGAAATTACCTGAAATTTGATAATAAATCTTGGACTGTGAAACTGATCTGTGTAAAAAAAAATATCTACTCTTGTCAATTTAAATTATTTTAAAATATAAGTTGATATAAACGTAGTAGTTACCATAACGAATGAATTTGCTTTTCTCGACTTAATGAAGTCTATTTTCAGTATGTCTGAATTCGTTTGTATATATGTGGACAAACTGATGAAGAAAGAGGAATATTTAAGCAGATATGTAAGATTTACAAGCAATTAATCTATCCTGTATTAATTAAGGTCGGGATAATTATATTTGTGGATATGTTGGATATTCAGCACGACATATATATATATATATATATATATATATATATATATATATATATATATATATATATATATATATATATATATATATATATATATATATATATAACATTGATATAAATTAATATTGATATACATTTTAAACATTCTTGCTAGACGAACTCAAATGAGGCTAAATCTAGAGGCGTCAAAGTGTAGGCTGAGAGGCTATCAGGTGTGTGTAAAGGAAAGGAGGGTAGCTCTTATTCTCTGGAACAAAAAGCTATTTACTAGCATCACGGCACCCTAGTGGAAGGGGACATTCAATATGTACATATGATTCGGTGTAAAGGCTATGTTTGGTCTCAGTTAAGCTCACCTACACACGATTTATTTTCTCTTTCTCTCTCTCTCTCTCTCTCTCTCTCTCTCTCTCTCTCTCTCTCTCTCTCTCTTTCATTTACTCAAGGGTATTACAGGGTTTGCGTAAGAGTTTCTACTTTTATTTGCAAGCTAAGAACTGGCGATCTTATCTGTTACGTTCCGTTTTGTTACGACAGTTGTCTTCCTTATGTCCTCTCTTGTTACGTTCCGTTTTGTTACGACAGTTGTCTTCCTTATGTCCTCTCTTGTTACGTTCCGTTTTGTTACGACAGTTGTCTTCCTTATGTCCTCTCTTGTTACGTTCCATTTTGTTACGACAGTTGTCTTCCTTATGTCCTCTCTTGTTACGTTCCGTTTTGTTACGACAGTTGTCTTCCTTCTCCGGTGACTACTGGAACTAGTTGCCTGGGAGGGTGATCTCTTATTTCGTGCATGTCTTCTATGCTCTGCTGCTGGTGAGCCTCATTATTATGCACCTGGTGGGCGTTGTCTTGGCGAGATGTGAGACCTGTAGGTGTCACCACGCCCTCGTCCAGCCCTACCTAATATATCCCTGCTAATCCAGCTTTGCCCGGCGCTTGTTCAGGTACCATGGTCACCCTATTGTTGGCTGCAAGAATCTCTGTTGGGGAATAAACTGACTCGGGGATCGGCAGATGGAGCACTACCGCGGGGTGTTCCAGCAAGTGTTGGAACAGTGATGTCAGGTGTACTGTCAGGTGTACTGTCAGGTGTACTGTCAGGTGTACTGTCAGGTGTACTGTCAGGTGTACTGTCAAGTGTAGGAAAGGAGGTGACAGATACACGGCTTGATTCGTTGTTGGGTAAAAGATCTGTTACCTAGATCTACGGTGACCAAAGTTGTAATAGAATTTACTGATGCGGTGTTTAGAGCCCCCATCAGCTGTGCAACCTATGGTACTAAATGTTAGACTTTTTTTTTTTACAAAGGGTTTTAAAAAGTTAAGTTAAAGTTCCGATCTTGATTTACAAGAAAGAGCTGTTACCTACACCAGCTTATTTGAAAACCTTTTTATTGTTATGAGATACAAATAGGTTATTTATCTTATTTTTCTCTCTCTCTCTCTCTCTCTCTCTCTCTCTCTCTCTCTCTCTCTCTCTCTCTCTCTCTCTCTCTCTCTCTCTCTCTCTCTCTGTCCAACAGAGGTTCCGATCCTGGGTTATATTACCCAGAGTGTGATAATTTATCCTTATCAATTAGGTAAACGAGACAAACTGAAATTCAATATATAATCAAATGTTATAATAAAATTTTAATTAATGAGTTAGACTAAAGTCTAATTTGGTCATTATTGTTTTGTTATTATTCATATTTCCTCACATTTCCATGCTAATAAATATAGCAACTATGTCTAAACAATGGTTGCCAAGTGGACATGTAGTGCCTGCCACGGCCTCAGTGCCTCGCCACGACCTCAGTGCCTCGCCACGACTTCAGTGCCTCGCCACGGCCTCAGTGCCTCGCCACGGCCTCAGTGCCTTGCCACGGCCTCAGTGCCTTGCCACGACTTCAGTGCCTGCCACGGCCTCAGTGACTCGCTACGACCTCAGTGCCTCGCCACGACTTCAGTGCCTCGCCACGGCCTCAGTGCCTCGCCACGACCTCAGTGCCTCGCCACGACTTCAGTGCCTCGCCACGGCTTCAGTGCCCCGCCACGGCCTCAGTGCCCCGCCACGGCCTCAGTGCCTCGCCACGGCCTCAGTGCCTTGCCACGACCTCAGTGCCTTGCCACGACCTCAGTGCCTTGCCACGTGTCATCCAGGAAGATACTCTGCCACACAACCACCGCACACTGACACAAAACATCTTCTACCTGGTTTGACAATTTAACTAATTGTGAGTGAATTGGAGGTAGAGTTTTCAAGTCTTTTTTTATGTCAAAGGTTTGTGTTTGTGTGTGCTCACCTAGTTGTGGTTGCAAGGGTCGAGTCATGGCTCCTGTACTCACCTATTTGTGATTGCAGGGGTTGAGACTCAGCTCCTAGCCCCGCCTCTTCACTGACCGCTACTAGATCCTCTCCCTGCTCCATGAGCTATATCATACCTCGTCTTCAAGCTATGTATAGTTCCTGCCTCCACTACATCACTTGCTAGACTATTCTACTTCCTGACATCTCTATGACTGAAGAAACAATTCCTAACTTCCCTTTGACTCATCTGAGTCTTCAACTTCCAATTGTGACCCCTTGTTTCTGTGTCCCCTCTCTGGAACATCCTGTCTCTGTCCACCTTATCTATTCTACGCAGTATTTTGTATGTAGTTATGTCTTCCCTAACCCTCCTGTCCTCCAGTGTTGTCAGGCCGATTTCCCTTAACCTTACTTCGTAGGACATTCCCCTTAGCTCTCGAACTAGCCTTGTTGCAAACCATTGCACTTTCTCTAATTTCTTGACGTGCTTGACCAGGTGTGGGTTCCAAATTGGTTCTGTATAGTCCAATATGGGCCTGACGTACACGGTGTACAGTATCTTGAACGATTCCTTACTGAGGTATCGGAACGCTATTCTCAGGTTTGCCAGGCGCCCATATGCTGCAGCAGTTATCTGGTTGATGTGTGCTTCCGGAGAAATGCTTGGTATTATACTCACCCCAAGATCTTTCTCCTTGAGAGAGGTTTGCAGTCTTTGGTCACCTAGCCTATACTCTGTCTGCGGTCTTCTTTGCCCTTCCCCAATCTTCATGACCTTGCATTTGGCAGGGATAAATTCGAGGAGCCAGTTGCTGGACCAAGCGTCCAGCCTGTCCAGGTCTCTTTGTAGTCCTGCCTGATCCTCATCTGATTTAATTCTCCTCATTAACTTCACATCATTTGCAAAAAGGGACACTTCCAAGTCTATCGCTTACATCATGTCATTCACATATACCAAAAATAGCACTGGTCCTTGGACTGACCCTGTAGAACCCCGCTCGTCACAGGCGCCCACTGTGATACCTAATCACGTACCATGACTCGTTGCCTCCCTGTCAGATATTCTCTGATCCATTGCAATGCCCTTCCTGTCACACGCGCCTGATCCTCTAGCTTCTGCACTAATCTCTTGTGAGGAACTGTGTCGAAGGCCTTCTTGCAGTCCAAAAAAATGCAATCAACCCACCACTCTCTCTCGTGTCTTACTTCTGTTACTTTGTCATAAAACTTCAGATAGTTTATGACACAGGATTTGCCTTCCGTTCTAGTTGTCATTCATAACCTTGGTCCGTTCCAGGTGCTCCACCTCTCACTTCCTGATAATCTTCTCCATTACTTTGCATACTATACACGTCAGTGACACTGGTCTATAGTTTAGTGCCTCGTTTCTGTATCCTTTCTTAAAAATGGGGACTATATTTGCCGTCTTCCATACCTCGGGTAGTTGCCTCTTCCTCCTCCTCAGTTGTGTTTATCTCATTCAACACTTGTTGGTGTCCCCCTCTGTTCTGTCGTCCCTGAGTCCTTCCTGTCTCCACTGTAAATACTTCCTTAAATGTCGTGTTGAGCTCCTCACATACCTGTGTGTGTGTGTGTGTGTGTGTGTGTGTGTGTGTGTGTGTGTGTGTGTGTGTGTGTGTTATTTAACCAGCTCGTCTTTTCTTAATATATGTCCGAACCATTTCAAGAACCCCTCCTTAGCCCTCCCACTCCTCCTCCTAATTTGAAACTACAAATTCTTTGCATTACATTCCCACCACACATTTCTCTCAGACATGACATCTCTACTGCCTCCAGCCTTCTCCTTGTTGCAACATTCACCACCCATGTTTCACACCCATATAAGAGCGTTGGTATAACTATACTCTCATACATTCCACTCTTTGCTCGATCGCTAGCGCACTCAGCTCACACACTGAAGTCCAGAGTTCGAATCTCCTCCAGTACGGCTGGAAATAATTAGGGACGTGTTTCCATGAGACACCTGCTGTCCATGTTCACCCATCAGTGTAAAATGGGTACCTGGGTGTTATCCGACTGGTGTGGGTCGCATCCTGGGACAAAACTGACCTAATTTGCCCGAAATGCTCAGCTTAACAAGCGGCTTTCTATATTGTGAGGGAAAAGTCCATAGATACTAGTAATGAAAGTGTGAATGCATGTATAGTGATAGTTGTGTGGAAGTCTGGTTGTTAAGGTAGGGTGATTGTCTAGTTCCTGCTATTCCCCCCCCCCCTTTTTCCACCTGGTGAGAGGTGAAGTGCGAGGCTCTGGCCTAGCACTCCCAACACCACTAAGTATTCACAGTTGCTCCTGTCTTAATTTATTTTATTTAAGAGCTTCACTCTTACATTAATTATGGAGACGTATTTATGCTCTGCCCTGCCTTGCCTTAAAGTAAAGTAATTTGTTTAATTATATCACCATTTCTTTTAAATAACTTATGCCTACCATGAAAGTGATTATTAGAGTGGTGAGTAATTATGTTTTTTTTTTATTTCTTTACAGCCTTCTGGGACAGCTAAGGTCATCTGGCACAAAGCCGAGGGTGTCTGATGGAGCAATACCCATTGGGGCCACGAGACGTCATTTGAAACCTTTATACTCGTCAACTGTGGTTCAACTAGAACCAAAACCCAAGCAACTACGTTATTCTTCATGTGGACGACACCTGAGTCCCTGGTATCTTGAATGACTATTTGAGTTTCCAACTTGGTTGTGGAAACATCCGTCAACCGAGTGGTTGTTGAAACATCCGTCGATCCATCAACAACATCAAGGAGTTCAGAAAACAAGGAACAATTCAGAGCTTCCGTGTCAAGAACATCGACACATTCATCTACCAACTAACATCTGTATAAATTAGCTTTGAATTCAAGTATTATTTATCTATTTAATTTTTCATTTTGTCTTTAAGATACTATTTGAGATTCATGTTTAAGTGTTTAATATTTTCATAAAACTTTCTATTAAATAATGTTCTTATCTTCATTGTTATTATTTAACTTTTCCATTTTTGTAATTTTCTTGAGGAGCCAACCTTGATTCATCTTAAGAGGCTTAAGAGATTGAACCAGGACTGAGTAAAAAACCTTCACAATACAGCAGTACGTCATTGATGTCATCTAGGACTGTATACCTTGTACATGTACTTGTAGTAAATAAATATATTATATTATTATAGACAGTTCTTTGACTCGACAGACTCCTCAGTGCACCCCTCACCTTTTTGCCCTTATCAATTATATGATTCACCTCATTTTTCATAGACCCATCTGCTGACACGTCCACTACTAAATATCTCAATACATTCACCTCCTCCATACTCTCTCCCTCCAATCTGATATCTAATCTTTCGTTATCTACTCTTTTTTGTTATACTATATTCACTTTTAATTTTCTTCTTTTACATACTCTACCAAACTCATCTACCAACCTCTGCAACTTCTCTTCAGAATCTCCCAAGAGCACAGTGTTATCAATAACACACTGCGACTAGACAGGGGATGGAACTCGTGTTGTTTTAGCCAGCCCCGTGAGAAGCAAGTCAAAATTAACAACGCTCTAAACCACTGGCCCATACAATCCTACAAACAAGATGAGCGTAGCGAACTAGGGTTGCTTATGTTGTGAGGACAAACAATGGTGTGGGTGCCTCGGAGCTCATATAGTGAGTCAGGATACTCCCAGGTAAGACCCATGTGGGGGAAAGGGAGACTTTGGATAGATGAAGATAAGTGGGTGAGAGGAATGGTTAAGAGAATGGAGAAAAAGAGCTTGGGCCAAACCCAGCTGCATATCGTTGGTTGGCAAGGTAGAAGGAATAGTTGCAAGAACGTGTTAGGAGCAATGGTAGTACTGGACTGGGTTTGGGAGGCAAAGGACATTTACACAGGTGTCGGCACAACGTCAAATCTGGTTTGTTGTCTGCTTCTCATATGCCAAATATGGGTTGGAGAGGGAAAAAAACATGTAAGTTGGCTTGGTAAAAAAAACGTCTTTCAAAGTTCACCCCTGCAGAGGGCAGGGCAGAGGTTAAGATTAGAGGTTAGAGGTAAGGTGTAGGAATAGAGGAGGAGCTGGATTGTATAGGGATTGGAAGAGGTTTAGAGTGTTGTCCGGCCGTTTAATTATTTCGTCAAGGAAGGTTGTCCATGTGTCTTGGTGGGTTTCTAGTCGGTCTAATTGCCTGTGACTGAGTTTTGTCCAGAACACGTTCTGCACCGGGGTACCAGTCCTGGTGTGGAGAGACTCACATGTAGCAAAGCCATCCCACACCACGCCCAGCACCCACCGCAGTGCACGCCCACGCCACGCCCAGCACCCACCGCAGTGCACGCCCAAGCCACGCGCAACACCCACCGCAATACACGGTTCTGGATTCGCTGGAGTTTCAGAACGTTTGTTTTGGCAGCGAGAGAGAGAGCAAGAGGTGTATATGTGATAAGTGGCTGTATGAGGGCCTTATACAGGTGTAGTTTAGTGTGAGGGTGTGAGCCTCTGAGCTTGTACAGTCGTCCAAGGGAAGAACTGGCCATAGCTCTTTTGGCGTTTATGTGAATGTGTAGTCTAAGACTGAAGTCCAAATTAACTCCTAGGACGGTGGTGTTGAGTGTTCGTGGAATGGGTGTAGTGGTGATTCTGAGTTCAACAGGTAGTGGTGGGCGTCCTTATGGGAAGAAGTAGGTAATCTTAGTTTTATTGACATTGGTTTTAATGCGCCAAATAATCTCCCAGGCACTGATCCTATCTACCTCGTGTTGTGTTGTGAGTGACAGATATCTGCATTGTTCATGTGCGGTGAGCTGTGTAATGTCGTCAGCATATGCTAGTGTGAGTATGTTGTGAATGTCGTTCGTGTAAAGGATGTACAGAGTAGGAGAGAGCACAGAGCCTTGGGGAACTCCAGCATGAAGGGTGAAGGAATGAGAGACAGTTTCTGAACTTAATTCACATCGTAAGGCCATCAAGGAAGTTGCATAGTAATTTTTTAACATTCGGGGAAAGGTCGCAAAGGCCTCGGAGCTAATTTCATTCTACTCCCCGTTTGGTGTACTAGCCTCCACAAGCAGCACACACATTATTGTAACCACGAACAAGTGGTATTTAATCAATAACACACTGCGGCTAGCCGGGGGATCAAACCCGTGTTGTTTTAGCCTGCCCCGAGGGAAACAAATCAAAATTCACGACGCTCTAAACAACTCGACCATTCAATCCATACATATATAGAGTGTGGCCAAATTACTGCTACTCCAGAAAATTAGCATATTTCTCGGTTTTAAGCATTTTACATTGACTTTTCTTAGAAGATATTGGATAAATAATTATAATACGTTTATGGTAGAAGACAGTTTACGTCAATGTATTCCACAAATGTAAATCGTAGTATCACTGAGATAGTCGGTGGGAGAAGCTTATAAGTGGTAGAGTGTTGTAAAGACCAAATCAGAGTCTTCCTGAAACTGAGATTGCAAGGTTGTGTCCAGTACTTTAGTCACTAAAGCGAACATTAAACACCTTAAAACAGTATATTTATACATCGATTTGCTTTTACATTTGTTAGATGTACTTGACAAGTAACTGTTGTTATATTTAATTCGTTTATTCTTTTTCTTACAGAAACTGTACAAAACTAATTTTTTGTGAAATATAGCAAATGGAAAGATATATCACAGAAAAAGATGGGTCAGATGCGTGTGTTACTGAGAGAAACAGATTACACTCATAGAAATATAGCTGAAAAGGAGTACTGTTGATAGTGTGGCATTAATTATTAACGCAGGACGAAATAATCCCAGCTTCATTCCAAATTATTATTATAATCAAATAAAATGCTAAACCAACAAGGGTGATGCAGCGTTGTGGGGCAGAAAATATAGCCGGGTTACAAACAGGTAGATGTAGAGGGAATCAGAGGTGAGGGGAGAAAAGGGCTGCAAGGGATGCTAAGGGCTGTGTGTCAAAGTTCATACAGAAAAGCAGTTGCTGACAAAAAGTCAAAAAGTGATCGTAATCCAAAGGCAGGACCGTCTGCAAGAAGGGAAGATGAGATAAGAGTGGTAGGCGGCGGCGTCGTTGGAGGTAAATCTTGCGGGCTTGTTGGTAAACTGGGCCAAGGGAGGAGAGTCCGGCGAACTGCTCCCCATGAACGATGCGCAAGAATTTTAAGGAGATTCAGCCGACCATGGCAAGCTGCCTTTAAAGAGGAAATGTGAGGTTTCCATGTCAACCAGCGATCGAAGAGAAGGCCGAGAAACTTGACCTATCACATTCTGGAATACTTGAGCCGTGTAAATACAATAGAATATCTAGGACAAGAGGACGTCTAGTGAAGGTAAAGAAATGGGTTTTCGTACTAGAAAATTTAAATCCATGAGAAGTGACGACCAAATATGCAATGGAAGAACGGAAGGTAGGTCATTTATAGGCAAGAGAAAAAGGGTAGTGCTAAGGACATAACCTTGTGGGACTCTCTCTGCCTGAACAAAGTCTGAGGAAAGTGAGGCGCCATCACGGACACGAAAATGTCTGTCAGATAAGAAAGCAGCAAGGAAGGTTGGTAGATTTCCGCGGAGGCGTAGGGAGTGGGCTTGAGCTAAAATGTTATATCTCCAAGTGGTGTCATATGCCTTCTCAAGGTCAAAAACAAGACTGCTAGGATGGAGTGTTTGTTAGCAAAGGCATATCGCACATACGTATCTAAATGGAGCAAGGGGTCCAAAGTAGAGCGGCCCTTGCACAAGCCATATTGGCGAGGAGAAAGACTATTGTGAGTCTCCAAATTCCATATCAGACGTCTATTCACCAATCGTTCCATCATTTTGCAGACTACACTGGTCAGAGCAATGGGACGATAGTGAGACGGGGAAAAGGGAGGAAGGGGAAAAAGGGGGGATGGGGAGGATGAGATAGGAAAGGGAGGATTGGGGGGTAATTAGGTTTGGTCTGAGAAAGAAAACCAAAGGGTCCAATTCCTCAGACCAATAGCCTCTTCACCACGACAAGGAGTCCCCTTAAAGAGGCTTCACTACAAAGCTTGTTGTTAAAAGTGGTAGTAAAGGATAACAACTCTAAGAGCAGACCGACTTATTGAAAAGAAGCTACTTACTAATATTAATAGAACAGTGTCAATGGAGCAGTTTAAACACCAGCTGGATCAAGAGAACACTCATGTTTCAACAAGAAACCTTAGGAGGCGCGTACGTAACTTCAGACTAAAAACTTTACGCCCAAGTAAGAAACCCAAGTTGACCCCTACAGTGATTGAAATGCATTATTAATGGAAAATGGTAATTAAGTCAAATTCTGATAATTATGGATTTTTTGAGAAACATGGTACATTAAGATTGTGATGGTCGACAAATCTTTGAGTGAAAGGCTTCAACATTTTTCATGTCTAAAAATGTCATACTTTCTTTAGAGGTTTATTTCAGTGATGAATCGGTCTTGCAAGTAATGTGTGATAAATCTACGTTTGTAAGAATACATCACTGAGGAATTACATTTGGATTATCTCGTGAACACCATTAAACTTAAAATATCTGTGATGATCTTTACCATAGTTAGTAGTAAAGTTACAGGTAGACACTTTATTGCTGAAGGTATCATGTATTGCATCCCTGAATAGGACCCAATATTTATAATTTACATATTGTATATTTGATGTATATTATCTTTCATATAATTTTATATTGCTGATATTTTCATTATTAGCTAAATTGAAACTATCGTGCTTTATATTATTTGACTTAACTATGTCATTAGGTAGGATGTAACATTTACACTTCACCGTGCTCACAGTTGTGGTTGGCTGTCCGCATTGGCAAAACCACTTAGCTAACTATCAGTTCGCTTGTGTACCTGCCGGCTCTTAACTGGAGTTCCACGAGAATCACATGATTGCACCTGAGTCCAGAGACTGTCCTCCCTTGATAGTTCTCTCCTCAGCTGGTCATGGCTGGACCAGCACCTCTCTCTCCAGAGATCTCTCTCGTCTCTGGTTGTTTTTTTAATTATTTAGACTCTGTTTTGGTAGAGTATGATTTCGCTGGAGAGTCGAAACATACTTCTTTTAACGCTGTATAACTCTGTTCCCAGAGCATAGTTCAGACTTAAGTGATTTTTGACGTTTGACTGAGGTTGTGTGTCATACTGACACTCTAAGTTAACCCAGTTCCCAAGACAAAGCTTCTGACCAATCTTGTTTGGCATGTACGCACTGTCGAAGTCGGGGATTTGGTTATGCTGAACTTAGATTCAGTATTAAGCGAGTTTTATGCCTTTTATGAAGGATCTGCTGATGGTCCCCAGTTAGGGTCCTTATTTTGTCTCCTTGTTCCTGACGCTCTGCTGCTGCTGCTTATATTTTTGTTGTTCGGCGAATCGTTTGTCTTATGGTTCAAAGTAAGCTATTTTGATTGCCTGGTTGGTCAAGATGATAGATTATTTGAGGACGTTTAGCCAGTCACTGTTTAAGTCGAGTCGAGTCTTGAGACATAACGAACCTCTTTGAACACACACACATTCTCACATACGTACATAGTATTATTATTTTTATAAGTGCTGACAACATACCCGCCGATACTTAAGAGCCATAAAGATATGAGTTGTGCCTTCAACAACACTAGAATACTGTACAATTTTTCTTTGCTCTACGAGAGAAGTGTAGGAGCTTGTATCATAAATAATATTAAATTCATTTACTTTGATATTGTCCACCTAGACAACTTTGTTAATAAACTTCTCAATTTTTATTTCGCTAGTTAGTATCCTATTAGTTGCAATCCTAAAATTACTATAAAATTTATCATAATTTTAAATAACTTGACCAGAATAGTGAATACATGTTACAAAAGAAACAAACAGGCTGAATGCTAGAAGCAGACCTTCTAGTATTCTCTGGAGATGTCTATATGTTATACATATCGCCCTTTTGCAGCATGATGCGACAGGAGCACTATACTACAGAGCGAAATGTGTTAAAGCATTTCTGGATTCACGAAATAGTCCACTTCTTGATTGTTCAGATAATTCATCAGAAACGAATCCAAATGAGAAATTATGGGAAACAGTTAAAAGACAAATGAGAGCAGAGTATCACAATCAAAACCCAGCTGACAGAAAGATTAACATGGGTATGGAACCACGAAGACGACATGCAAACTCACTGTCGTACCTGTATAGAAAGCATGCATGCAGAATGTATGTTCAATATATTCAAGTAAACTGTTATACCACAATTGTATCAGTCATCCAACATTTTCAAAGAAACTCAATGTGTGGAGTAATGTGCTCCTACGATAATGTACTGTAAAGCTTATTTTTTTTTATATAACACTTTATTACAATATTAATAGTACAATGAGTAAACAATGGATATATTTGTACAATTCAAGAATTACAGGAAAGTAGCAGAATGCTACTCTCTCAGCCCACCCGACCCATCCCCCTTTTCTCTCACAGCAATACATTAATTCCTCAATAGGTAAGCGGATACACTTTTCGCCATTTATAATATAATAAATATGATACTCTGCTTCAGCACTAGGCTGAATAACATGGAACTCTCATGCTTATTACAGCTGTGGGTGGCGAGTAACCGCCCCGTACCCACTACCTCACCTTTCAATCCACTCTCAAGAAAATATATACCAATGAAATACACTATACATTCATATTCATGTACGTATAATTATACAATGAGAGAATACTTGTGAACAAAACAGAATATAAGTATAACCGTAAAATGGAAAGTTACAAGTACGGTAAAAGACACAGCTTCGTCTCAATGAAATCAACAATCGCACACTACTGGAATATAAAATCAGTCAAGAGTACTCAATCGACCCCCTTGATATACCTACATACATGAAGGAGTTAAGCCCGTTTTCCCCTTCACTCGACGAGTCGTAATAATAACCGGACTGTGAATTCCTGATATTCAACTGGAAACTGGACTGGCCACTGCGGCCAGACAGGAGTTGGTTGCCACATTTGGTGCGATACACAGCAAGCACCTGTATACAATCATTGGCAGACCTCTCGCGACACACCCACAAGGTATATACATAATCAGTAACTATATATCCAATCGTTCTTTGTACGATAGATGAAACTCCACCTATGTCTAGACTTATTGCTCGAAGACTTTGAATACCGCGTCCCCCGAACACACGTATTTCTTTACCGAGCAACTCTCGTCTAGACTCTAAGCTTTCACAAAAATATAGACTATGATAAGAATCCGCGATCGCTCCGCAAGCAGGACACATTTTCCCTTCTATTAGGTGTCGATTATATAATACCACTTTTGACGGTAGGATGTTATGTAAGAACTTATAATATACTTCGCGCACCTTCGGATGAATATGTAATTCAGCGAAACGTCTCCAAATACCTGACCATTCGTACACAGGAAAAAGGCAATGCACTGGCGGAACAACAGGCCGTACCACACCCCGTATAAGAACTCGTATGGGCATATTTCCCGGTTGTCGCGCATAAACAAGGCAGCGGAGAAAATCTATCCCAATGCGGCATTCGTCTCCGCTGTACCACTTACAAACATATTCATGCAATGCTGGAAGGGACATCGTACCATGCGAAATCGCTGTCAAATAAACACCTTTCACAAACATTCCTATGGCATGTATTCGTAAATCAATTAAACCGAGACCTCCACATTTTACCGGTAAACACACTACGTCTCGCCGTAACCAATTACAACCACTACCCCACACAAATCGATAAACGCGTGCTAACAACCTCTGCACATCAACACGCGCTATAGGAAAGTGTCGCGCAACGTGCCACACTTTGGCGTAGAGCAGTGCGTTCGTAACCACCACTCGCTGGTGTAACGTCAAACCATTCGCTCTCAGAGTGGACATACGGAGAATGAGTTTATCAACGACAGTAGAAGAGTTTCGCTTTTGTGTCTCAACGAGACTATTCGTATATTCGATGCCACAGATCTTTAAATGGGATACTCTGGGCCACACCTGCTGCCGGTTCTCGTGTACGGTCGCTGGTTGACCTAGTAGCAAAACACCTGTTTTTTTTAGGATTACTCCGCATGCCAGACGCTGGTCCAAACGCCCTAACTGTTTCCTGAACGGCACCCATTTCATCTAATCCGTTTAGAACAACTGTCGTATCGTCCACGTATCCAATTATACGCACCATCTGTTTATTACGTAACCCAACACACGGTACTTGATTTAAACTAACAACGGCTCTATAAAAGGATCTTGAAGAAGTCCAAAGAACAATTGTGACATTGGACAACCCTGACGGATGCCACGGTTAACGGTAATTTTATTACCAAGACGACCATTAATCTGAACCTGCATACACGCTCCATCGTACAAAGAACGCGCCCAATCAATTATTTCTCGTCCAAAACCCTGCCATTTCATGAAAGTCCAAAGGGTTTCACGTTCTACTGTATCGAACGCTGCCTGCCAATCGATCGCGACTAGCGCTCCATTCTGATCACTTTCCTGACATTCACGGATATGGCGTGTGAGGATACTGTGTCCATAATGCATCGATCGTCCAGGAAGCCCACGTTGTCCTTCATGTATTACTTTATCGATGACTACCTTAATACGATTCCCTAAAATTTTAGCGAAGATTTTATAATCGCAACACAATAAAGAAATCATTCTATAATCCGTTATAAAACAACACTCATCATTTTTCGGGACTAACACAACTACTCCTGTTTTCTGAAGTGCCCCTAACCTTCTACATACCTTCATTTCGTTAAACAGTGTTACAAGAAAATCTCGAAGAACGTTCCAATACTCTAAATAAAATTCACTGGGGATACCATCAATCCCAGGGGATTTACCTACATTCATACTTTGTATGACCGTCCAAATTTCATCAGCCGTAATCATCCCACCTAGTGTTACCCTGTCATCTTCGGTTATATTACAAGGTATGTGATTACCGAACGACTCGACCGCCTGCCAGCTAACTCCTTGACTCATAGTATGTTTACGGAAATATTCGTCAACATAAAACCCTATACTCTCAGTACTTGTTAATTTATTATCCGGATGATACCCTGCCACGCCTTGCGATGTCTGCATGCTCATAATGGATGTCGCCCGCCGACGGCGACTCTGAGCCCGCAAAACATAAGCGGAAGGCCGATGTCCCCATAGCACTGCTTCAACCCCGCTAGTGATTCTAGCTCCATTAAACCGTTCATTGTGTAATGTACACAACGTAGTCCTGAGCGCTTCAATCTCCGCTACCGGGTAAGACGCTCTGGGGAGATAGCATGCATCAAGCTGTCCTTGAATATATGCCATGTACCCAGTACGCATCTGATAATCAACTTTACTTTGACCAACAAAAAAATCGCGGACTATACTCTTCCCTACAGTATCCCACCAGTCAATTACATCACGGCTATCGTTACGACTCTGCATTGCCTTTTCCCATACTTGCGTAAAGAGTGACCGCACCTCCGCTTTCTTTAATAGTGACACATTCATCTTCCAGAACCTTGGAAAATTTTTTGGCAACCCGTCCCAAGTTAAATTATCTACCACAGCACGATGATCTGTACAACCCACATCGGTATGAACAACGTTCTGTACAACCACACCTCTTGACACATAAATTCTATCAAGGCGCGCTGCATATCCAGGCCGAACAAACGTGTGCGCTACGCCACCAATTATGTCGCCACCAACATCAACAAGGCCTACATTACGTATCATGTCACCTAAGAGTGGCAATAATACCCCTTTTCCCGGAGGATCAACATCTTTACGCCGAACCACGCAATTCCAGTCGCCGCCCATTATTGTAACAACTGGCAGCGAACGCAAGTGATATACTAAGGCATCACTATAAAACTGGGTTTTCACTTGCATAGCACTATCGGCCGGTCCGTACACACCAATGAAACAAACCGGAACCGTACCCCACCGTCCATCAACACGCATGACTCTACCCTCAACGTCAACTTCCTGTCGTGTCACATGAAACGGGCTTAACTCCTTAATACAAATAGCAACACCTCCTTTCAATCTCAGTGAATTTGTGCCATACACTCTACACCCATCCACATTCAATTTACTGACGTCACGGAAATTATGTTCTTGTATGTACACTACATCAGCGTTACATCGGCGCAAAAATTCTACAACAGCACCTCGTTTAATCCTATCACATATGCCATTGACATTTATAGTCACACACTTGAAGGTGATGATATAAAGAGGACTCGATCTGGATGCGGCATCGTCGTTACTGGCGTATCAAGTGATACGTCTCCCGTCTCAACTTCTCTACTGTGACCTGTCGATTCTTCTATACTTGTACTAGGAATGACTTTCGACCCGTCTTGTCTCGTAGGTTCGACCCATTGCTTTTTCCCAGGTCTCTGTTCGGGAGTTAAGATGTCATCGCTCTCGTCTGACACTGCGTTCCTCTTCCTTGATGGACAGTCCGCCGAACGAACAGACGGAGGCGTCGCCTCTGCATGAACGCTCACTGGTACTTCCAACACTGTAACAGGAGTACCAACTTCACTATTGTCTGGAGTTTCAGGTCCTATACTTAAATTTACATCAGGGATTTCACTCTCTTCACTTGGTATAGGAGATACTTCGAGTCCTATGTCTCGTACATGGAAAGATACGGAGTCGTCGTTGCAGTAAGCCCCACTTTGAGTGAACGACTGGGAAACTGCCGGTCTAGTAGACATAGAAGACGATGGTTTAAGGATAGGTGAGTACAAATAGAGAGCGTGTCTGTCTCGCGCCCAGCAGACGGAGGATCAAACCTCCACAAAGTATTGCGCTGAATAACCCAAATAGGTTTAGCGCTTAACATGAATTATAAAAAAAAAAAAAAAAAAAAGAAGACGATGGTAACGTTGCACATGGCAATTCATCTAGTGTTGCCACGGGCTCTTCATCTGACCATGCGTTGTGAGACTTCCGCTTTTTCGTCTCTCCTCCGATATGAAACTCGCCCGGTGTCGTTGAAGGGTAATCATGACGCCTCGCCTCAGCTCGCTGTTGCTGTTCACACTGCGCAGCGACGTGGCCGGCCAAACCACAAAGGCGACACGTACGGCATTGGCCATTGTACGTGATGTACAACTGTGTTTTAAACTCACTTAACATGACATACGACGGAATAGGCTGCTTCAGAGACATTTTGATGACGTAAGTGCCTTCTGGTAAACCTTCATAAGGGCCGCTGGTCCACCGTCCCATCGTTACAGAGTAGACTGTCCCATATGCCTCAAAAGTTTTTCTTATGTCATGATCGTCCGCCTCAAATGGGACATTCTTTGCACGGACATAGGTATACGTCCGTGACACATCGTGGAGACAAACCTCCACAGCTGGGGTGACCTGGAACCGAGCATCCTCGAAATTCTCCACCACTCTCTCGTATACATTTGATGACGTGAACTTAACAAAGATTCGTTTCACACCATTAAGGGACACTCCGTACAAATCACTGTTCTCAATTGCGTACGTCTCTCGTAAAATCTGCGGCAGGAGAACAGGTAGGGTAGAGCCCATCAGTGACCCACGGGTTAACTCCACACAGACAGTGTTCCTCCGACGCCGGTTACTCTCCGCCATACTGGCTACCAACTGCTGGTATGAGAGAAAACCTGAAGAGGGCAGCACAGTAGAGCAACCTCTCACCGCGAAGGCTGAGGTGCGAATGACAAGCTTATTACTTAGCTTATTGATGAATCCAAGATGTAGCAGCCGTCCCCAACACCTTCTCAGGGGATACATCTATGGCCTCATTCTCCACAGGGCTGTAAGGTAAACATCAAGTGAGTATAATTATTGCCCCAAAGGAGCATATGCCCATATTTCAGTCTTTGATGGACTGAAAGGGGGTTTACTCGCTTGTTTGGACTTAAAAGTCCACGCATAACCACCGTCAATAGGTAAATTTTGATGCTCTTGAAATACAAGAACTGCGCAGTCCCCTGCCTGACAAGAACATAAAAACATACCTTGCTCGTGTAACTTGAGCGATGGTGTTGACTCCACCATATACGGCGGAAATGCTGTCTTGATTGTAGAATGCCGCTGATGAGTACACCGTCTTGTTTCGATGGAGTTCACTTGCGATTATCTCTACGTTTGTCTTGCAGTAAGAAGCTGCGCACACTTCTGAATATACTGAGATTTTATTCACTAAACATGCTGGAACAGAGTTCTTATCCGATTTCCCGACGTTAGTGGAGATTAAATTAGAATAACGGACGCGTACGACTAATGTCTTTGTTGAGTTACATCGCCTCGCGCAGTATGACCCCTCACGTCGTATGACCTCTTCGGAGCCCGTATTCAATCTAATCGCCTCGTGGTGCCTCGTGGGGTTTGATCGCTGAGGTCAGCACAATTTCAACAATTGCTACATGCTGCTACAAGTGGCAATTAAAATGTGTCATCTTTATACCCCAATCACTGGAACACACGATTGTAATTTTCAAGTGTAGAAACTAATACAACAGTTTACTGTAATCTTCCTGTTACGGCAAAGAGTTACATTTATCTCAAATGACTATTAAGTCACATACACATTCCCTGTTACTTGGTCAGACCACGTGACACACTGTGGTCAGTACATCTGGTCTGTGTTAATTTGTTTATGCACCCAGACTCTCCTCGTCTGGCCCCTTCCTAAGGGAGGAAAAGGTGAGGGCCCTTAACAAGGGTAGTAAGTAAGGGCGCATACCCCCCTCCTTTGGAGAATTTTCTCCACACAATGTAATATGCTTAAAACCGACAAATTTTCGATTTTCCTGGTGTGGCTCCAATAATTTGGACACGTTATATATATATATATATATATATATATATATATATATATATATATATATATATATATATATATATATATATATATATATATATATATATATATATATATATATATATATATATATATATATATGTATGTATATATATATATATATTGTGAGGGAAAAGTCCATAGATAGGAGTGATGAAAGTGTGAAGGTATGTAGAGTGATGGTTGAATGGTAGTTTGCTTGTTCAGGTGGGGTGAGTGTCTAGCTGCTGCTATACCCCCTCCCCCCATTTTTCACCCGGTGAGAGGTGTAATGCTAGGCTCCGGCCACAGGTTGGAATCACTTGACTGACCATGCCCGACCTCACTGTAAGTACTTCACAGCTGCTCGTATCTTCATTATTTTATTTTCAAGAGCTTCACTCTTTAATATTTTTGGAGCTTCACTCATGTTTAGCAACATTCACTTCTGCTATGTCCTGCCTTGATTTTTGGTAAAGTTATTTATTACGGTTTCACCATTTCTTTTAAAGGCCTTATGCCTACTATGTAAATTAATGCTAGAGTGGTGAGTAATTATTGTGGTTTCTTTCACAGTCCTCTGTGTCCGCTCGGATCATCGGATTCAAGACTGAGTGGGGGGCCGGTGTACTCACCAAGTGAGAAACAGTTACCACCAATTCTACACTACACCAGTAGTATCTCAGTACACACTAGAAACATCAGACAACTGTACGTTACCAGGGGACAACTTTCAACTGAGTCCCTGACATCATTTGTGACATTGTGGATGTTTGAAAACAGTTGGATTTGTGGAAAACATCGAGGCAACAACAACACCATGGAGTCTCACATGGATTCATTGCTTCTGTGTTAAGATCATCACAGCTGTAAATATCTAGCTTTGGATCATATATATATATTTTTTTGTTTTCATTTTTCTTAAGATAGGATTATTATAATCATATTTACGTATTTATTATTTAAATTTCATTCTATTAAAATAAAGTGTTTATTTTTCTTGTTATTAGTCTTTTTCTATTATACTTTTCCTGAGAAGATTGGCGACAACCTTCACACATATACATATATATATATATATATATATATATATATATATATATATATATATATATATAAATATATAGTGATACCTCGCATATCCGGCCTGCCATTATCCGAACCTCGCCAATATCCGAACAGACCCAGGGAAAGGGCAAAATTCTAAAATTATTACGGAAACACCCGAACAGCTGTTCGGATACAGCAGAAGGCTGAATTAAACTTGGCGCGTACTTTAGTGAACCGGTTGGCCACTAAAAGCCGCGCTCTTCGCCACCCTGGAATGATGTCCGCCATCAACCCTCGCCAATGGCTGGAATCGACTCCTTCTCGGGATCGATTCAGTTATTGATTTCGATGGATTGGAGGCGAAAGATTTCCATCGCCAGTTACTCAAGGGTGGGGAAAAAATATACAGAAGACGACGTGCAGGACTGGCTAGAGTGTGACGAAGACGACCCTGGTGTGCAATCTCTGACGAATGCTGAAATTGCAAAATTAGTGTTGCACCCGGAACATTCGAAAGTGACGACGAGGACGACCCAATGCCTCTAAGAACAAAAACTTCAGCAGCAACGGCAGGTGTCGAAACACTTTTGAAGTATTTGGAGCATCCACTGTCCACAGCCCATTTGTAAGTTATGGTCCTGTGGTCTGTGAAATCCGGGAGGCTGTTATTCGAGCCCAGAGTGTCTGGTCCCACCACCAGACGACGTAGGACTCGTTTTTCAAACCTACAACGTAGTCGCCGATTGCGAAATAATGGTGTACGGATGGCGATATGACAATACGGATGCGCATTTTTCCCCCCTCACTCTCTGGGAATTCCGTGTTTCCGCACCGGTCTCGGCCCATATAGTTCGGATATGAAAGGTATCTAAAATATATATATATATATATATATATATATATATATATATATATATATATATATATATATATTTATGTATATATATATTTATGTATATTTATACATATGTATATTTATATATATATATATATTTATACATATATACAGTTATTTGTTTTAAAGTGGTTTTAAAACAAATAAAATTATTGAGACCGTTCGGAGATCGAAACCGAATCCTTTAGCTAGCTTCCCAGGAAGCTAGCTAAACTCCCGACACCTAGATTCACTATGCCACTACTACGCAATCGATATAGATGTGTGTATTGGTCAATAAGGTTAACTTCTCTCTTGATGCGCCTATAAATTCCTTTTTCTCCCATAATAGATGCTTTAGGCTCCTGTTAACCCATTTGAGATCGTTATTTGACCTAATTTCTCTCTGGGGAATATATATATACTATGAACACGATATACATTATTAAGACAAAAATCATAAACGCTGATCCCTTCGTAATCGTACGTATGATCATTGTCAATAAAATCATTAGCTAGATTACCCCAGTCGAGATTAGACAGGTGTTCCCTAAGTCCATTATAATCGGCAGAACGAAAATCAGGAACTTTTACCGTATTATCCCTATTCTCGTATTCCCAGGTAATATTAAAAATAATGGATTTGTGATCACTTGCGCCAAGCTCTTCAGTGATCTCCAGATTATTTACAAGGGTTTCTGTATTTGACAAGACTAAGTCGAGCAAATTATTACCTCTGGTAGGCTCCGTCACACACTGCTTCAGAAAACAGTCCTGAACTACTTCCATAAAGTCACTGGACTCCAGATTACCGGTCAAAGAAGTCCAGTCAATTTGACTAAAGTTAAAATCCCCTACTATCACTATGTTATTGTGTCTAGAAGCCCTAACAATTTCGTCCTAAAGAAATCTCCATCTATTATAATTTTTCTTGACCTTCTAGAAACTCTATCCAAATAGATTCTGTTACTGCTCCCTCTATTTTTATACCTGTTTTTATGCAGCAATTTATATTTTTTCGTACATATAATGCAACTCCACCCCCTTTCCTGTTATATCTACCTACATGGAGCAACTTAAACCCCCTGAATATTACACTCAGCCATCATATCCATACTCTTTAAATTATACCATGTTTAAGTTATTACAATGACATTAGTTCCCAGAATATTCTACTAAACTTAATTCATTAATTTTATTTCTGGCGTTTCGACAGTTAGTGCAAAATACATTAATATGAATTTTCTTGTGAACCTTTTTCCTATTCAGCTTTTGTTTTACACAATTTCTGTTACTATTATTACCCTGTGTTTCTCGATGACTGTTATTGTTAAGATTTATGATATCAAAGCTTTACGCTTGTTAATAACAGCAATCCTTATCCTTTTTCCTTATCCTTGTTATCTCTATCCACATACCAGTTAAAACCTTCCACTGTCCTCTCAGTTACACCCTCTATTCTTATTTCCTCTCCTCCTGACGTTCTCTCTCCCATTTTTACATTGTTCCTCTACATTGTCTCTCCTCCATTTCATCCCTCCAACCCATTCTCTCTCTTTTTCCTTCCTCCGTCCGCTTCTCCACAATTCTCCCTTTCCCCCTTCTTTCATCTCTCCCTACACCATATCTCTTCCCTTCACGAATATATTTTCCTTCCAGACCACCAACTTCTCTTTTCCTCCACCAATCGTCTTCTTCCTCCCTTCGTCCTTCCTTCACCATTCTCTTTTCCCTTCCCTTTATAATCCTCTTCTCACTTCCCCATTAACATATCTTCCTTTTCATCACCCCACTCTTTTCCCTTCCTTCCTTTCATTCTCCGTTACTCTTTTCCTCCTTTCAATAAACCTCTTCGTTCCCTCAATCCTCTTCTCATCCCTTCCTTCCCTCTACCAATTTCTTCAATCTTCCTTCCCTCTAGCAACTATCCATCAATTTTCCTCCTTTCCCTTTTCAATCTCTACTGCTTTTCTCCCATCTATTAATCTCTCCTCCCTTCCTTCCCTTTCTGAACCTCCTCTCCCTTCTTCCTCTCTATTAACGTTCCGTCCCTCTCTTCCCTCAATCAACCTCTCCTTTCTTCTATCCTTCCTTCCCATTTTCACCCTCTTCCTTCCCTTCCCATCTTTCTCTCCTTTCATCTCCTCCAACACAAACAATTTAACATGGGAAAAATTTTCAGGCTTCTTCCTATTAAGAATGTCTTTGTTTCCTCAACATTTTTAAATAGCGTCGCAATTTGCCGTCTCAGAAGCTCTGTGAGGCTTTTGAGAAGATTACCCGACTGTTGCCTCATTAAATGTGTGTGTAAAATTGCCGAACAAAATATTTTTTTATCTGTTTAGAAAAATTTCCAGAGGTTAATGGCAAATGTATTGATTGTTGATCCCGCTTCTAAAGTGGCCGTCCTGGAAGGTAAACAAGAGATACGCAGTAATTAGCCCGTGAATAAGCAATTTCTCTGTGCATTTTTAATATGTTCATTTTGTGTTTCTGACTTTTGTTCAATGTTCTCACCATAATTATATACTTTATTGCTGACACATTTTACTGTCATAGTGGGGGCGCTAAACCTGTAGGGATTATATATGGATTGTATGGGAGGGGGATTTTGGAAGCCACTCAAGCTTAATTCAAGGAATTGGAGAACAGATCCAATTCCCTAGATGAAGAGCCCTTCACTATCAAGAAACTTGCCTAGAGAGGTGCTGAAAGAAAAAAAAACTAAGCAGAAATTAATTTTCCCTACCACCATTCACCAGCAATTCTGAGAGCTTAATTGTACTATTTCCAGAAATTTATGAAAAATTTATTTAATGTGGAGAATTTAACGATGTGGAAATTTTTACGTGTAAAGAGGATGTATATGTCGTGCCGATTAGGTAAAACTGGTCCATTAGCAAGAACTCATCTAAAATTAAGTCCTTTCTAAAATTTTCTCTTATACGTTTAAAGATATATTTTTTTAATTTATGTTAATGTAATAATTTATAATTTTGTACCAAGAGAAACTTTGAAAACCTACCTAACCTTATTGCAACAAGCGCAATTTAATTTAGCCTAACACGACTAAATATATCTTAGATACGTTAACATTAATTTAATAATAAACAAACACAATGAAATATATTTTTTTCGTTATGTTCAGAATGATTTTGGCGAAATTATTGCATACACAAATTTTCACACACACACATATATATATATATATATATATATATATATATATATATATATATATATATATATATATATATATATATATATATATATATATATATATATATATATATATATATATATGTCGTGCCGATTAGGTAAAACTTGCGATTTTGGCTTAAATAGCAACGCTCACCTTGCCATATAAGACAAGTGAAAATTTGTGTATGCAATAATTTCGCCAAAATCATTCTGAACATAACGAAAAAAATATATTTCATTGTGTTTGTTTATTATTAAATTAATGTTAACGTATCTAAAATATATTTAGTTGGGTTAGGCTAAATTAAATTGCACTTGTTGTAATAAGGTTAGGTAGGTTTTCAAAGTTTCTCTTGGTACAAAATTATAAATTCTTACATTAACATAAATGAAAAAAAAATATCTTTAAACATATAAGAGAAAATTTTAGAAAGAACTTAATTTTAGATGAGTTCTTGCTAATTGATCAGTTTTACCTAATCGGCACGACATATATATATTGTAACCACGAACTAGCCAAGGATGCTGCTTTGGCTCGCCTCATGGTGAGCGAAAACATATGACGCTCTAACCCACAGGACCACGCAATCCTATTATTGCGCGGTTCTGTGGGTTAGAGCGTCATGTGTTTTCGCTCACCATGAGGCAGGCCAAAGCAGCATGGGTTCGAGTCCTTGCGTAGTCGCAGTATTGGTATTGATGTATATATATATCGTGCCGAATAAGTAAAACTTGCGAATAAGACAAGCAAAAATTTGTGTATGCAATAATTTCGCCAAAATCATTCTGAACCTAACGAAAAAATATATATTTCATTGTGTTTGTTTATTTTTATATTATTGTAAACTTACCTAAAATATATTATTTAGTTGGATTAGGCTAAATTAAATTGAGCTTCTTATAATAAGGTTAGGTAAGTTTTCTAAGGTTCTTGTGATACATAATTATTATTTTTTTACATTAAAAAAAATATATCTTTAAATGAATAAGATTTATTTTTAGAAAGGACTTAATTTAAAATGAGTTCTTGCTAATTGAGCAGGTTTACCTATTCGGCACGACATATATATAAAGATGGGGTCCACCTCTATGGCAAATTGTGGGACCCATAGCCTCGTAGAAGTGGGATAAAAAAGGTTTCTAGAAGAGTATTTGGATTTCTTCATGAAGCCCTTTGAATATTCCACTTCCCCTACCACCCCATCTTTTAATTTGAACTAATATGTATTTTTTATTACATAATATGGTACTTAATATTTAAAAGATACATTGCTTATACAAAGATGGCATATACAGTACATGAGGTTTGAGGGATACATGTCAAGTTCTTATTTCTACATGTTTCTCACAGATTACATCGCAAAAATCTCATTCAGGTACTCAAGAGTTTGGGCGTGTACGCAGGATACAGCAGGCATTACCCCTCTGAACCGCCACGCTGAGTCGCTGGAACAGTAAACTAGCCGCCTTTGGATCCCTAATTACCCTGAAGAGTCTTTCGTCTAGCTCCTTAGGAACTTAGATGCACTATTTTTCCACATGGGTCAAGGGTCTCTTGAGCCTATGGAAACGATCTTATAATGATGGGCAAGTTCACCTTATTTTTTAGACTTTTGGGACTCCCTGAAGCTGGCAGCTACCCTCCTCCCTCCATGGTGTATTGGAGATAGGTATCAGCCAATGTAGATGCACATGTATAGTCCCACACCACCTGCTTGCCGTCTGTCCAGGCTTGAAGGGTGATACCATCTTGGCACTTTTGTTTACCATACGATCTTCATAGTTGGGGTGTCTCTCTTATTGCTGGGCATCCGGCTGTTGCGAGGCTCCTCTTGATGAAGTTATTAACCTCTTCATGCCTTGCAATCTTTCCCTCTGATCTTTGGCACACAAGACTGTGGTACCCAAATCGGTGTGCCAATTCACTGCTGCAAATACACCTGTGTTCCGCGAGAGTACGGGTGGCAAGTCGAGGGGCAACACCAGTGCGGATGGTCTGTGGATCGAGACGTGTACCAAGGAAAGAGTTGGGAACGGCCAACAGAAAGTCCCCTGAACAATGAGCTCTCACTGCCAGGAAGCAGGCTCTATCCTTCCACATCACACTCTGAAGCATTGTTGAGACCATATTCTCCACTATTGGGCCACCCCAGGGTGAATGTTTGTAGTTGTTGGGGGCGTAGGTATGGTTTCAGAGCCCGTTATATTATCCCAGAGTGTGGCTCCTTCAACGAACGTTTGGTCCCTAAGATGTTCAGGGAGAATCGCTGCTACAAGTCCGCTGGACGCAACACATGAGGACAGGAAAGCAGGTAATGCAATCTGTGATGCCCTGAGGACGACACCATTGCCTCCAAGTCTGACTGGAAGTGTAGCTTGGTCCCACTGCCCATCTTCCAGAGTAAGATTGAGTACTTTTGAACAAATATGCTTCAGGATATCGTCGTATTCATGCAGAGGGTTATATGAGAGTGCACATCTTAGGACATATATTAACCTGGGAAGACTCAAGCACTTTGTGAAAAGGTAGAAGGCATCATGGGTGTCAAGATTGCCTAATTCGTTGTTCCATCCTCCTTATCTAATCCAGTTTCTTTCTGAGAATTGAGTCAATGGCATCACTTCCCAAAAGTGCTCCAAGCAAGATGCTATTTGTGAGGGCAATGACTGATACACCTGATAGATTTTATCTTACTGCGTTAATCACTTATTGATTGATTGAAATGATTTCACTTTTGGATGGATTCAGGATGAGTCCCATGTCCTGTCCCCGTGTCATCACCTGTGTAAGATCATCTAGAAGGGACACCTTTGTACCTGCCAGTGTGCCATCATCCAGGAACCAAATGTTTAGGTCACTGGTCAGCCTGACCATGATTTCCCTAACCACTATAAAGAGGAGAAATGGTACGAGAGGATCCCCTTGCCGGACACCCTCTGATGTAGTTTCATGCTCTCCAAACAGGAGCATTGATTCCTTGTTATATCCAGCTGAAACAAAAGGAAAGAGACCAGGGAAATGTTCTTGTACGTCTCTTTTCAGGAGATTAAATGCATTCTTGAAATCTAATTTTACCACTGCATTGTCCTCAGGCAGGCTATTGATATACGCCCTTGTTGCATGAACCGCTGCTTTACTTCCTTTAGGGACCCTAAAACTAATCAGGTTTGGTTGAAGCATCATGGCCGCCTCTGTGCGTATACTTCAGAGAGCAGCTTTGGATACGAGGCGGTGAAAAGTGTTGACCAAGGTAATTAGCCTAATTTCTCCATCTTTCTTTTTAAGGGCACAAAGTGATGCCCAAGAAATGAAAGGTTTACTTTCATCAGAAATCAGACCAGTCAAGGAGTTGTTGACGAACCTTGTGCCTCTGCTGTGGCCTTGTTCCAGTGCCTCTGCTGTGGCCTTGTTCCAGTGCCTCTGCTGTGGCCTTGTTCCAGTGTCTCTGTTGTGGTCTTGTTCCAGTGCCTCTGCTGTGGCCTTGTTCCAGTGCCTCTGCTGTGGCCTTGTTCCAGTGCAGCCACCAGCAGATTATTATTATCAAAGAAAACTCTAAACCGACAAGGGCCATGCAGCGCTGAGCCCCCGGCAGAGCCAGACATGAATGACGTAATTGCTTTGTAAAGTTCTGAGTCTTGCATAAACAGTGGTTCCATAGAGGGGACACAGACGTTAAAACTGTGCCTCAGTTTCCCTGGCAGGGTGCTTTTCCTTAATTGCTTAGGCAGTGTCAGCATTCCTGGGGGTAACTGATTATCCTGACTGCCCCCAATGTGTTGCCCTCTGCAGCTTTCTTCTTCACCTGGACTCTGATTTTTTCACTGTCAGTGGAATGAGTAGGGATTCTGTCTTTCCCATTTTTGTATTGATGGGGAAGGCGAATGAGGTTATCAGCTCAGGGAAAGTCTCTTAAGGATTTAATGATTGTTGAAGCTAACCTGTTGCCCCTTCTTTCCTTCCGGCACAGCTAAGTACACATTGCCAAAAAGTAGCAAGTTGTGCCATTCCTTGATGGTTAGTGGAGCAGTTAGGATAGTGGAACCATCGTTTACTTTCTTCAGGTCTGTAAGTTTCCCAGCTGCGTGTCGACGGGCTGCTTTGGGAATATGTGTGAGGATCTGGTACCTGTTGCTTTAATTGCCTATAAGATATTATTTGAGGAGATGAGATCTGTTGGAGTGTGTTCAGGTGCTGGAAGTGGCTGTGGGTCATCACTTTCCACGGGAGGACATCCTGAACCCGGGCAGCTACCATGTTTGCGGAGGAAACCATTGATGAAGGAATTGCAAGTGACATGAGTAAATTTGCTGATGATACAAAAATAGGCCGTATAATTCATTCTGAGGAGGATACCAATGAACTCCAGGAGGATTTGGATAAATTAATGTCTTGGTCTGAAAAGTGGCAGATGAAGTTCAATGTGGATAAGTGTAAGGTGCTAGTCGTTGGTAATGAAAATATCCCTCGAATTTATAAACTAGGTGAAGTTGAGCTTGATCATACAGAATGTGAAAAAGACTTGGGAGTCATGGTAAGCAGAAATCTAAAGCCAAGACAACAGTGCCTAAGTGTGCGCAATAAGGCTAACAGATTACTAGGATTTATTTCAAGAAGTATAAGCAACAGAAGTCCAAAAGTTATTTTACAGCTCTATACATCACTAGTGAGACCTCATTTGGATTATGCAGCTCAGTTTTGGTCTCCTTACTACAGGATGGATATAGATTCATTGGAGAACATACAAAGAAGAATGACTAAAATGATTTACAGTATAAGAAATCTCCGTATGAAGATAGACTTAGAGCATTGAATCTCCACTCTCTGGAGAGACGTAGAATGAGGGAGATATCTTCGAGGTGTACAAGTGGATGATGGGCATAAACAAAGGAGATATTAATAAAATACTGAGGATATCGAACCAAGTAAGAACCAGAAATAACGGATTTAAATTGGATAAATTTAGATTTAGAAAGGACATAGGCAAGTACTGGTTTTCGAACAGAGTTGTAGATGCGTGGAACAATCTTCCGAGTAGGGTGATAGAGGCTAGGACCTTGGGTGGCTTTAAAAAGAGATTGGACAAATATATGAGTGGGAGGGGCTGGGTTTGATTAGTGTCGTGAGTACAGGAGTAAATTCTTAGGTAGTGGTGGTTTTGATAAGGACCTGCCTTGTATGGGCCAGTAGGCCTTCTGCAGTGTGCCTCCATTCTTATGTTCTTATGTTCTTATGTTGAGACCACGAACCTGTAAGCACGATCGACACTTCCCTTCCCTTGCATTGGCAGCTGTGCCATTTCCCTGGCTGCTCGCTTCCTCCTGACTGGCATCCATCTAGCTGGCTAGACTGTGACAGTATGGTACGCCATGCTAGGTGGAACAAGGATGTGGAGGGGGTACAGTGCGTGGAAGTGTAGTGCTAGGTAGTGAACTTGACCATGGGGGCCTGGTGGGGCTGGGAGGGGAAAAATGCCCTCTACAGTAGGGGTTTTGCTGGGAGTTGAGTGGGGAGAGGGGGGGTGATGGGAAGCGCGGAATGTGGGGTGAGGGGATGCACGGGCAATAACCATACACTTGATATATATTCATACACAAGGACTTGCACAATTTATATTGTTCACACTGTCCTACTGCGTAAACCCAGTGTGTTCACACTGTCTTACTGTGTAAACCCAGTGTGTTCACACTGTCTTACTGCGTAAACCCAGTGTGTTCACACTGTCTTACTGCGTAAACCCAGTGTGTTCACACTGTATTACTGCATAAACCCAGTGTGTTCACACTGTTTTACTGCGTAAACCCAGTGTGTTCACACTGTATTACTGCGTAAATCCAGTGTGTTCACACATTTTCACCTACACTCTTCGCCTCTTACACCCCCCCCCTCCCCACGTGGTGTAGGAGACACTGGCTGGTCCCACTCCCTTGTTAATGATAATAATAATAATATCTTTATTTACTACAAGTACATGTACAAGGTATACAGGCCTAGCTGACATCAATTACATACTACTATATAGAAAGCCGCTTGTTATGCAGAGCATTTCGGGCAAATTAGGTCAGTTTTGTCCCAGGATGCGACCCATACCAGTCGACTATCTCCCAGGAACGTTACTGATGGGTGAACAGGGACAACTGGTGTAAGGAAATTTGCCCAATGTTTCTACCCTCGATGGGAATTGAACCCAGACTCTCGCTGTGTGAAGCGAGAGCTTTAGCCACCAGGCCACGGGGCACTCTCAACACCACACTGGTTTCCACAACACATGCCTCTAATTATTCCGTGCGTCAACACGTATTCATTTTTACGTAAATTTGAAGCATGGTGCATGGTGCTGGAGGTAGATGTGTTTATGAAGGCTTTTCAAGGTTTGTTTTCATGATAATCAATGTCGGCACCCACCCACGCACACACCCACCTCCATTGGCCACTTCAACTATTTATGTTGAAATGATGCACTCGTAGGGATTATACAGGAGGGGAAATTGAAGGCATTCCGATTTAATTCAGGGAATTGGCACACACATGCAATTCCCTATATTAGGAGCGCCTCACCACTGTGAAAAAAAAATAGTGAGCTTCCAAGTGATTTCGTGATTTCTCACATTATCAAGGAAATGTAAAAATAACAGAAGACATAATTGTGTGATATCTCACATACGACCTTACACCCGACCCGGTATAATGAGGTGGGAGGGTTATGATGTGTGTCAAGTGAAAATTATGCGGGCAGAAGAGAAGATTCCTGTAATTGTTTCTTCCCTGAAGGTGGGTTCGTTGGGCTTGGAGACGGGAACATCTGACAGTCCTGCTACCCAGGAATAGGAGGAACTGATCAGGGGTTATTTATTCACTTGATTTACGAGGTTATGTCCAGCTGCTATCATTAAAGAACTTGTCCATGCTAAGACCTGAGTTCCGTAAGGAAAGGTCAGCATTCTCATCAGAATTTTCCTAGGACAATGGCAAAGGTATGGCCAGAACTGGAGAAAGGGTAGAGCTTTCCGTAGTCACAATAGGATCGGGAGACAATCTGGAACACAATATATCATTACCCAGTAGAAGTAAAGCTTCCGTCATTTGGACCCCCTCCCCTCAATACACCTACAGTTAAATGACCATTGTAATACTGGCTCTTAACATTAACTCCATGTAGAGGAACTGAAAAAACGGTTCCTCCATAAGCTTTCAGCAGGTCATACGAATTTAATGTCTTATAAGAAATAGTGAAGTACTCCTTCTCATAAGCAGTATGCACATGTTTCTCTAAAAGTAGTCGTTTCTGTGAGTTAACTCTGATTTAGGGATAGTTTACTGGCACTAAAGATGGGTGCCATAGAGGCATCTACCTTACTCTGATTAATTGTCATGTCATGATTGAGGTAAATTCGACTTAACTCTGGTAGCAGACTTTTTACATAATTACAAACAATTGGCCTTGATGTGGCCTGACTTACGACAGTAGTGACAGGATACTCTCTCGGGAATCTTGTCTCGATCACTTTTCTGGTCTTAATGTGGGTGTCGTATCTTACTCCCAGCTTCCGTCTTTGGATTTTTCACAGAGGTATTTCCAAGACGATCTCTGATCATACCAAGCTGTTCAAACCATTGCAGAGCTCAAGCCTGGTTTTTGAAAGACCCTAAAAGCTGTTGAGGCTCTGAATCAGAGAAACGAGGTACCAAAGACACCAACTTCTACGTACTGAAAGTGTCATCACAAATACGCCGAAGTTATCTCTTTTCCTTCTATAATATTCTTCTTTTGCAAAGGTTCTCTGTTCCCTATTTTGCTCAAGATTGAGTTTTGCTAGTTCAAGAGCTAACGACGACTGACCCTGAGATACACTTGGTTCACTAATAGTTTCTACGGGGTGGGATTTTGTTAGGCAGACGCTCTGGATTACAACCTGTACACTTAAGAGCAAGAAAGAGAAGCGGGTATTTATTATAATAATCAAGGGGGAAGCGCTAAACCCGTAAGATTATACAGCGCCTGTGGGAGATGTGGAAGGTATTCAGGCTTAATTCGGGGATCTGGAGCACAAATCTAATTCCCTAGATCAAGAGTCCCTCACCAGCGTCAAGCAACCTTCCTTTAGTGGAGGGACCAGCGAATTATTATTATAATCAAAGAAAGCTCTGAACTGTCAAGGGTCATGCAGCACTGCGAGGCAGAAAAAAGAGCCGGGGCTATAAACAGCTAGGTGGAGAGGGGATCAGAGGTGAGGTGAGAAAAGAGCTGGAAGGGACGCTAAGGGCTGTGTCAAAGTTCGTATAGTAAAGCAGTTGCTGTCAAAAAGTGATCATAAGTCAAAGGCAGGGTCGTCTGCAAGATGGGAAGATAAGGCAATTTAAGAGCGGTAGGGCGGCGGCGTCGTTGGAGGTAAATCCTGCGAGCTCGCTGGTAAACTGGGCAATCCACAAGAAAGTGAAGAACCGAAATTGGGACCCAAGAAACCTCACAGAGAGGAATAGGGTGTTGTTCCATGAGATACCCATGGTTAAGGCGAATATGGCCAATGCGGAGACGGGAGAGCGCTGTCTCCCGAGTACGGCAACGGTGGTAAGATGAACATAAACCTAAAAGTGGTTTAATAGAGTGCAATTTGTTATGGTGCATGTCTGACCACCATTGTTGCCAACGGCCGCGAAGACAGGTGGAAATGACTGTAAAAAAATCCCTGAATGGAATACCTCTATAGGAAACCGGAATATCATGTACTGCTGACCATGCAGCAGCATCTGCCTGTTCATTTCCCTGCACATCAACATGTCTCCAGGGACCCAACAGAAAGTGACGTCTTTTTTTTTTTTTGCTAGCAACGAAGGACAAATGGATGAAAGGAATCAAATTGTTTAATGGCTTGTAAAGAGCAGAGGGAATCTGAAATGATCACAGATGTCGAAGGAGACATATGTAATTAGGAGAAGCACTGTGAGGATATCATACAACTCGGCGGTAAAAATACTAGCCGAGTCTAACAAATGACCTCGGACAACATCGTCAGGGAACACCGCCGCGAACCCAACACCGTTAGAAGATTTAGAACAATCTATATAAACAGTGATAGCTTAAGAATGCGACCGGAAATGATCAAGAAAAAGAGAGGGAGAAGCAGTCGTAGGCAGGAGAACTTTGGCCCATGGCAGTAGAGGAGGACAGACACGAACTGTCGGAACCTCCCAAGGGGGAAGGGAAAAGGCAGATGCTAAATGAATATAAAAGGGAGCAACTGGAGAAAAGACCGGAATGAGTGAAGACGAAGAGAAAACGGTGGGAGTAAGCAGGGGCGTCCAACAAATAATGGGCTTCTACTAACGTCTGAGACCAAGGTATACGTAGAACGAACACAAAGGTCATGAGAGCAGACAAAGTAACGAAGGCAATGAGCATCACGACGATCAGCTAAGAAAAGAACATTCGCCTCAGCATAGAGGCTTTCAACAGGGAATGAACGAAAGGCACCAAGGTATAAAAGTAGACCTTGGATATAAAGGGGATCTAATTTAGAAAGAGTTGTGTAAGAAGCCGCAGAATAGACTTGGTCGCCATAATCCAGCTTGGACAAGACTAGGGTGGAATGCAAACAGGAGAGTCCGGTGATCTGTTCCCCATGAACGATGGGCAAGAATTTTAAGGAGATTCATTCGACCATGGCAAGCTGCCTTCAAAGATGAAATGGGAGGTTTCCATGTCAACCAGCGATCGAAGAGGCCAAGCAACTTGACCTATCACATTCTGGAATACGTGAGTCGTGTAAATACAATAGAATATCAGGGACAAGAGGACGTCTAGTGAAGGTAATGAAATGGGTTTACGTCCTAGAAAATTTAAATTCATGACAAGTGGTCCAATGGGAAGCTCAGTCAATCGTATCCTGAAGGAAGGCCACTTCCAGGAGACAGTCAGAGTCTGCAACAAAAGCTATAGCGAAGTCATCCACATAAGGTGACGACCAAATATGCGATGGAAGAACGGAAGGTAGGCCATTTATAGCCAAGAAAAAAAGGGTAGTTCTAAGAACACAACCTTGTGGGACTCCCTCGGCCTGAACGAAGTCTGAGGAAATTGAGGCGCCAACACGGACCCGAACATGTCTGTCAGATAAGAAAGTAGCTAGGAAAGTTGGTAGATTACCGTGGAGGCCTAAGGCTTGGGCTAAAATATTACACCTCCACGTGAGGTCATATGTCTTCTTTAGATCAAAAAAGACTGCTAGGATGTAGTGTTTATTAGCAAAGGCATTTCGTACATAAGTACTTAAGTGGAGCAAGGGGTTCAAAGTAGAGCGGCCCTTGAGAAAGCCATATTAGCGAGGAGAAAGACAATTGTGAATCTCCAAATTCCATATCAGACATCTATTCACCAATAGTTCCATCACGATAGTGATGGTATCAAGCCCCGAGGTGTCTGGTTTGCGAAACGGTAGTACAATGGCACATTTCCATTGTTGAGGGAGAACCCCTCACGTCCAAATAAGACTGAAAAGACGCAAAAGGATTGTAAGGGCTGTAGAGTGCAGATGCTGTAGCAAACGGATATGAATATCACCAGGCCCAGCTGCCGATGACTGGCAAGCGGAAAGCGTAGACTCTACCTCTAGAAGAGTGAAAGGTATGTTATACTGCTCCATTCCATTAGAAGAGTAATCAAAGGGCAATTGCTCCTGGTATACTTAGACACGATTATATCGATAACTGCCCCTCGCACCAGGTTTCAAACGCACTCCACAGGCACACACGTAGGAGACCACCAAGGCACACATGTCTGAGAATGCCTGCTTTAGGTTTGAGGAATAGAACGTGACGCTGCAGTTAAAACTAAGGTCGAAAACCCGTGCACCAGCTCATCAATAGAGGGCGAAGAAGGGTCCCCACAAAAAGTGGTAAGATGAGAGTATAAGTCTCAATTCACTCGTCCAAATTGCCAACGGGGGCTACGAGGCGGTCGGGAATACATACTAGACATATGAAGAACAGGAAAGTGATCACTGTCGTGCAAATCCGGGAATACAGACCAAGCATAATCAAGTGCAATTGTCGAGGAGCAGATATTTAGATCAATGCAAGAGAGAAACTGAGTGCGAGTCAAAATGGGTGGGAGCACCAGTATTTAAAACATGAAGAGGATGAGAAGTGAGAAGAGTGTCCAACTGATCACCACGAGAGTCACAGTGGGACCCTCCCTAAAGATAATGGTGAGCGTTAAAATGACCTATCAACAAGATGGGCAGCGGCAGAGAAGAGATCAAAAACGCAATATCCGAGATACAGAATCCACGGGAAGGAGATAAATATAGAGAAAACTGTATACCATCTGTACAAACAAATACGGGCTGCAGTACAAATTCCTGTTGATACGGTATACCAACGCGCACAAGAAGAACACACTCATTAAATGATTCATCAGAAAAGGGATCAGAAGAATGCTACAGCACACAGCCCGAAACGGGACGAATAACAGCTCAACGAATTTTGGGCTCTTGTAACCCAACTCATGCTGGGGAAAACTGGGAGAGCAACACCTGGAGCTCTCCCCGATTACCCCTGAGGCCACGAACATTCCATTGTAAATAAGTCATTATTCACAAAAACAGGGTAAGTGAAGTCAATGTGTGGAGGCAACGGAAAGCGTGTAAGCAAGGAGAAATTGGAATGCTGTTTAGGATTGCTGCGAGAGTTGTGGAAAATAAGATGGGGTAGAATAAGGCACGCCGGTGTCCATCGAGGGTTTCGTCTCCACAATATAGTCGGAGATAGCGTGAAGCATCTTAGTGGACAAAAAAGATGCTGATACCATGACTTCAGAGACAGGTGAGGAAGAGCAAGTAGAGAT
The DNA here is from genome assembly GCA_009830355.1 of Cherax destructor. Classification (NCBI taxonomy): domain Eukaryota; kingdom Metazoa; phylum Arthropoda; class Malacostraca; order Decapoda; family Parastacidae; genus Cherax; species Cherax destructor. Next base: position 32,269 of record WNWK01008807.1, on the reverse strand, counting down.
CGGGGAGACTATGGAGGGAACCAAAGAGGTCAGAGGGGAGGGAAGTATGAACCTGGAGAGATGCACCGGCGGGGACAAAAGAGTCTTGCAGTGGAACAGGACAGGAAGGAGGATGGAAGGTTACTGGGGAAGAAGTCTGGGGAGGAACAGGAGAAGAGGGTACCACACGAGGGGAGTGAACTTCCACCTTCGTGTGAGAGTTAGAAAAGGGGTGAGAGTTAGGCACTGAGGCCGAAAAGGAAAACTGTTGGGGAATTGTAAGCACCAAAGGAATGCGAAGAGACTTGTGCTTATGAGACAGGTTCAACTTCGCAGGTGATAGGTGCGATGAAGATGCAGGTGTGCGAGACCTTGAACACTGAGAAACTAGTGGCGAGAAGAAGTAGAGGTAGGAATAGGTAAGGAGGTGGGGGTTTCAGAGGGTAAAAATGCAAAAGAATTAGAGATGGGGGGACCCTGGAAGACACGATACCGGAGGAGCTGGTAGGTGGTGGACCGTAAAGGTTTGAGGACTCGTAGCTACTCGAGAATAAGAAACACGAGGAAGATTCTCCTGCTCACACACTGAGGCCCGGGATCGATCCCCCAGTACGGCAGAAAAAAACATTAGGACGTGTTTCCATAAGACACCTTCTGTCCCTGTGTGGTGTGGGTCGCATCCTGGGACAAAAATGACCTAATTTGCCCGAAATGCTCAGCATAATATAACCCTGCGAGTGCCCAGCGTGTTCCGTGTTTTTTTTTTCGTGATTATCGCGATCTCGTTTGCGTGCCAGAACCCTAGACTGTGCCAGTGACCTTACAAGGTTCATCCCTCCAGCGCTTGGAACCAAACTAGCAGAAAAAATAGTATACACTGCGTCAAAAAGGAGAATTAGTGTGAATACCTGCCAGAGTATACTCTCAAGAGGGGACGTTAGGCTTAGTGTACCGTGTGCAAATAACAACAATACTAGAACCTTTTTTGCCAGAGGAAAGAGTCTCCAAGATAATAGTGTTATATATAGTGTTATAGTGTTTATCACAGCGGTACTGTAATATATAGATAAGATACCAAAATAAATGTAAGGTGAAATTTAAGGTGAATTTAGGCCTAAAGACACAAGGTTCATGTGGTAAACAGTTGCCAACAGTCGCCAGAACCCTACCATGCCGGTCAGCTCGTATTAATAATCTTTAAACCTGCCAGTGTACCTGTCCAAAAATTTAGTGATACCATCCACCTAGTGTCATCATTCAGAAACCTTACAGTGCTGCTGTAGCTATTAACTAGTAACAAATCGGTACTTATTGCGATGGAGTGACGTATACAGTTTGTGGTAATACACTAAACCTGTAGTTAGCAGCGGTCGCAATATACACAACGAAAATCAAATATTCCTCCAGTAATCTTCATCTTCAGAAGCCACCGGCTGCTCCAACACGCAAGTTATACTTTTTGTATCAAACTGAACACATATTACTGTTAAATATTCTTCCAGTAGTCCTTTTCATGTGCTAATCCAAAGTCACCGACTGGATACGCCCAAGTAAGTGATCCACTAATCCGGATTCGCCCGGATTGTCAGGAACAAGTGAACCAACGACCCGATTCAAACGGATTCGTTGAAAACAAGGTATCCTCTGACCGGATTCATAAACTGACAGGGTTTTACACGCCCTTATTAAACACCCAAACAGCAACTACAACAAATAGATACAATACAAATAGACAGATCTACCTTCAAGGTGGTTATTAGTTAAAATATACAGTGAGCACAAACCGCATTCGCCCGGATTCGTCCAAGAAATAAGTGAACAAAGGACAGGATTCAAACGGATTCGTTGTAAATAAGCCAAATCAGAGGAACTGTTAAAAACAACTTAGTACCTCGAGAAATTATAGACTAGCTAGCTAGGAGAGTTGTCAAGTGTTGTAAGATGACCACCACCATGAAGATCTGTGTAGTCTGTAGAAAGGGTAAGGGACGAAAACAGGCCTGGATTGCTTGCAATCTGTGTGGTCAATGGTCCCATGGTATATGCAGGGATTTTCAACCAGTGACCACACTTGACAAACTCAGAGAGATGTTTTTGGGTCTGTCCAAACGAGATACACCTGTATGAGAAAATTACATCTACATTAAAAGACAAGAACACCAATAAAAGATCCTTCTTAAAAGACACATCAACAAGGTATGACAGCTGGGAAAATAAGATGGGTGGTTTGGAAGGGGCTGTCTTGAACGACAGCGCTCCTGAGGGTGCTAGTGTTGTCCTGGAAGATAGTTCTCCTGAGGGTGCTGGTGTTGTCCAGGAGGACAGTGCTCCTGAGGGTGCTAGTGTTGTCCTGGAAGATAGTTCTCCTGAGGGTGCTGGTGTTGTCCAGGAGGACAGTGCTCCTGAGGGTGCTAGTGTTGTCCTGGAAGATAGTTCTCCTGAGGGTGCTGGTGTTGTCCAGGAGGACAGTGCTCTTGAGAGTGCTAGTGTTGTCCTGGAGGACAGTGCTCCTGAGGGTGCTGGTGTTGTCATGGAGGATAGTTCTCCTGAGGGTGCTAGTGTTGTCCTGGAGGACAGTACTCCTGAGGGTGCTAGTGTTGTCCTAGAGGACAGTGCTCCTGAGGGTGCTAGCGTTGTCCTGGAGGACAGTGCTGAAGGTGCTAGTGTTGGAGATGGAGCAAAAGGGGATGTTAGCACTAGTGCTGAAGATAGAAATGAGACAGGAAAACACGTACCAGTAGGGAACACAGTCACAAAAAAACAAGGCAAAGAGAAACCAGGCCTATGCAGATATTATGCATTTGGTATCTGCAGGCATGGAATTTCTGGGAAAACAGATGAGACATGCAACTATGACCACCCCAGAAAATGCCGTGCCCTTATGACAACAGGAAAATACAACCTCCCTTTCTGTAAGCTTTTCCACCCTGAAATGTGTCACTCATCAGTTCAGGAAAGACAGTGCTATAACCTATATTGCCAGGCACACCACCTAAAGGGTACAAGACGACACAGAACATCCAGACCATGGGAAAACCTGGGTAGCCAAAGCCACTCCAGAGAGAGAGGTTTTTTAGCGCCATGAAGGAAACAAAGCTGGCAGGAAATGACAGAAATTGCACACCTACTGCAATCATTTCTGGAGTGGAACCACAGTCAATGGCCTTCACTCCAGAACAACAGATATTAGTACCAGGAAAAAAAGACCTCCCTTCATACCACCAATCCGACGACATTCATCTTTGCAAATATACAGGGTCTAAAGCCAGCGACGAACAGCAAAATACCTTGCATCCGTGGACTGCTTACAGAGTCAAATGCTATGTTTGCGGCTTTCACAGAGACCCACATAAAGGATCACTTGGACAATGAAATATGGATCCCGGGCTACAACCTATACAGGTGTGACAGAGTGAACAGGCAAAAGGGATGGGGTTTATCCTGTATATTACAGAGTCACTTATATGCTCAGAACTACTAAATGCCTCAAATGTTGTAGTTGAAGTTTTAGCAGTAAAAATTGAGAATCAAAACCTGGTCATCGTGGTTGTATACAAGCTCCTGCCCCCAACATCTTGCTCCTGGGGGACTTCAACCTAAGGCACCTAAAATGGAGGAATATTGCAAATAATGTGGTAGCAGAGATAACACCAGGAGGCAGCTCAGATGAAAACTCGCACACACACGAGCTTTTAAATCTCTGCACCAAATTCAACTTAAACCAGCAAATAATAGAACCTACAAGATAGGAGAATACGCTGGACCTCATCTTCACTATCAATGATGATCTGATACGAAATGTCATCATATCAAAAACAATATACTCAGATCACAATATAATAGAGGTGCAGACATACTTGCGGGGAGCCCCAGACCGACAAAATGTGATCAGTCGCGATGGAGCCTTCACCAAATTCAACTTCAGTAACAAAAACATAAGGTGGGACCAAGTTAACCAAGTTCTAAATGATATAAACTGGGAAGATAGTCTAAGAATCTCAGATCCTAACCTATGTCTAGAACAAATTAACTCTGTGGCACTTGAGGTTTGCTCAAGACATATTCCCTCAAGGAAAAGGAGGAGATGTAAACTAGAAAGAGAGAGAGAGAGAGAGACGCTCCCTATACAGGCGAAGGCAAAGAATAACAGAGTGGTTACAAGAGGCCAATATATATGAAATACATAGGGAGACACTGGTCAGAGAAATTGCGAACATCGAACTAAAATTAAAGGAATCAAGAAATGCGGGAAGAACTAAAAGCCATAAATGAAATTGAAAGAAACCCAAAGCATTTCTTTTCTTATGCCAAATCAAAGTCGAAAACAACATCCAGTATTGGGCCCCTACTTAAACGAGATGGATCCTACACAGATGACAGCAAGGAAATGAGTGAGCTACTAAAGTCCCAATATGACTCAGTTTTTAGCGAGCCGCTAACCAAAGGTCCTGAAGGGCTAATTGCTCCAAAATATCGTCACCACAAGACAGAAAATCGCACTGTACAATGGTACTCGGTAAAACCACCGTACCACTGCAAGAATTGAGAGTATCGCGCATGTGGACTGTGACTGGAATGTTAACAATGGAAGTAAAGTGGGAAAGTTCATGAGCTTGTTCTGCATTATGAACTGTAATGAAAGGATATGTTTTGGCCAACATGTCGTAAAAGTGCTTTACCAATACTATGGTCTGAAAGATAATCAATTGGAGATGTCGGTTGTATTGAATTTGGTCCACTGTGTACTTGTAAACATGGTACGTAAAGGAAGTGGGTGTCGTGTAGGTCGTTTCTGGGTGGAATGAGCAGACATAAAAGAACAGTCGTCAGCAAATGGTCTGGAACGTTTAGGCGTAGTTCTGCGGGCGTCCCGACCTGAGGTAGATGGGCGATCTGAAAACCGTGGCTCCATATTCAGGGAAGCAGGAAGTATAGTTAAAGGTGTGAAAGAGGTAGAGGCACTAGAAGAAATGGACGGAGCCTCAGCACCTGGAGCATCACCAGCAGAAGGTACAGAGGTATGGGAAAAGTCTGGAGAATGGTCCAATAACGAAGCCAGGTCAGAGCAGTATGCTGTAACAAAAAGGGGCCTTGGAGGACTAGGGTTATTATTTTAAAGAAAAAAAGAAAGAAGGAATGAAAAAAAGAGGGACAGCAGAGGAGCAGTCGCTAGAAGGCATGAAAGGGCTTTTGCCACGTCAAGAAGCCTTCCTTGAAGAGGGAGGACCAGCGAAGTGGGGAGGGGAGATTAACATAAGGTCCCATAGCAGCTGAAGCACCAAGTTGAACGCCATAGTGCATGATTCGGACCTTAATTTGTTGCGTATACAGTCACGAAAGCGTGCAGCAGTAATAGTAAGTTGATACTCAGTGCTATTTGAACGAGCGATTCGCCAGCAGTGATGCAGAGATAGTGTGGGCAAGTTTTGTAGGGTATACGCCGTCAAAAGACGCTTGACACACGCAGGTGGCATAGCCAGCCGGGCACTATAAAGGCCCGGCTGGTTACTGTAACCAGTAGTACGAAAACAACGTAAGCAGACCCGCAGCATAAACAAGCAGCACAGTTGCAGTGCAGAAGTCGCATTAGCTTCCGGAAAAGAACCCTAAATTATTAACACATTCTGCTTTGAGTGGTTCTGATTTGTACGATTTTCTTCTGAATTCTCTCATCATTAATATTGTACATAGTATATATATTGGTGACGGAATACATGGGAAAAGAAATCTACCCCTGCTGTGTGGGCCTTGTTCTGCACTGCTGACTGCTTTATTTGCTGACTTAGTTATGACCAGGTGCTACTGAATACTATAATACCATATGTGCTTGTAATAATCCATCTACCACTACCACCATGCCTCTACCACCATCATAAGCACACTCAGTACCACCATGCCTTTACAACCGCCATCAGCATACTAATGCCACTATCCCACCACCATCAGAACACGTTCTGCCAGCATAACACCTCTGCCACCTACACCAGCACACTACCACCATCCCACTACCAGTACCGCCAGCACAGCACACTCACTACTACCAGCCCATTACCACCACCACCAGAACACTCGTTACCACCATGCCACCTCAACCACCACTACCAGCGCACACACTACCACCATCCCACCTCTTACAAAATGCTACATCTATTCAGTGAAGACATCTCCAGAGAATACTAGAAGGCCAACTTATTGATCCCCCTCTAGCATCTAGCCTGTTTTTGTTTTCGTCACATTGTGTCAGTTACGATGCTGATACAGTTGTCCTGTATATTATATGACTTCTCAATAGCGCTTTTGAATTGAAACTGGATGAATACAAACCACCATCTTCCATAACGATGCCCTGGTAGTGTCGATGAGTCTGGAACCCAGTTCTTTAAGGAAACGTGTTGCATTTTTTTCCCATGATCCCAAGGTCTCTGATCTCACTGTTGGCTTATGTCCCTGTACTTGCCGATCTTGTACTCCTCCCTGTGGTCAGCAACTCCTCCCTGTCGCCCGACACGGAGAGTGAGGTGTGAGTGACGCATGGTGACCTGAAGAATTCCATGTTGGGATGAGGACAGGTAGACGATGAGATCATGTGACTCCTGTGTAGCTGGGTAGGTGGTGCTTTGCCTGGTTCAGTATCATGTATGCTAATCCATTAGAAATTTTGTGGTTTCCAGTGTTACTTTCTATTGTGTCGGTGACGGCGATTAGCGAGTCTTCTAAACACCGTCGACTTCTAAAGTCTTGTACAATGAGAACGAGTTGAGCCTCATCCTAGTTAATCAAATGCCCCGTGGAGTCTCTGTTACTGGCACTTCGATGCTCGTTCAGGCGGACCGCAAGATCTCTGCCTGTTTCACCTACATATTTCTTGGGACAGAATCCACAAGGGATGGCGTAGACGCCCGCTGTGGAAGTTAGAGGTGTCCGGCTGTGTTTCGTAGTGAGTTCTTTGATTGATGATGTGTTTACGGTAAATGTCCTAGTGTTTCCTTACGTATTTTACTAAACCAACTTGTCGGAATTTAATACCAAGGATTATACCATATATATATATATATATATATATATATATATATATATATATATATATATATATATATATATATATATATATATATATATATATATATATATATATATATATATATATATATATATATATATATATATATATATATATATATATATATATATATCAAAAAGATCACAGTAAACAGGTGATATCAAAATATGCAAGACAACCACTATGAAAAAATAGAAGAATTCCAAGCGCTTTCGTGACTGCTCACATTATCAAGGAACTATAAAAGGAAACGTGAGAAGAAGGCTTATAAAGAGGCAGAATACACCTCACAGTCACATCACACTAACAAAAACAACACCTCACAGTAGCGTAACATCTCACGACTCTGTGAAGAGGAACATAAGAAAGGACCTGAAACTCTTCCCAAGAATTAAGATTAGTCCAATTTATCATTAAATTCTTCCCAAATTTTATTAATTATAAATGAATCCAATATATATAAACCAAAAGAAATATTCATATTATTTTCAAAACTGCTTTTAATGAAACATGATTCTATTATATTCCTTTCAACCATGGACTTGCTTGATACAACCTTCTCAGCATTTTGAAAATCAATTGAATGGTTAAAGTCTCTCACGTGAATAAATAGAGCATTAGAATCTTGTCCAGTTCTAATGCTATATTTATGTTGTTTTAATCTTAGTTCAAGACTTTTACCAGTTTGACCATAATAAACTTTATCGCATATTTTACAGGGAATCTTATAGACACATCCGTCAGCATTTTGGGGGGAATTTTTTATAAAAAGTTTTTTTACTGTATCAAGATTTTTAAATACAACTTCGATATTAAAATTCTTAAGAAAAGAAGGCATATCAACCAAGTTTTCATGGTAAGGGAGAACCAACATATTTTTGGTTGAATAAGGTTGGTAGTCCCTTTTTGGATTGTAAAAAGTATTTCTAGCTATTTTAAAAGATTTATCAATTATGTTTCTTGGGTATTTTAAATCATTAGCTATTTCATAAATTTTAGAGATTTCTTCATCTATGAACTCTGGACTACAAATACGTAAAGCTCTCAAAAACATAGAAGAGAAAACCGACACTTTAACTCTATCTTGATGTGAAGAGTAATAGTGTACATAGGAACAATTATTTGTAGGTTTTCTGTAAATTTTAAATTTAAAATCAATGTTACCCTTAATAATAAAAACATCTAGGAAGGGCAAAGAGTTATTTACTTCAAATTCAACAGTAAAATTTATAGAATGAGCTAAGCTATTTAATTTAACAAGGAAATGGTTTATGTCTACATTCTTAGGCATAAGGCACAAAATGTCATCAACATATCTATACCACTTAGCTCTATTGGGAAGGATTGTGTTAAGCAATCTTGTTTCGAAAAATTCCATATATAAATTACTAAGAACAGGTGAAAGAGGATTTCCCATTGCCATACCAAACTTCTGAGTGTAAAACTCATCATTAAATACAAATTTTGCATCAACAATACAAAGTTTATTAACTTTAATGATAGTAGGAACTGGCAATGGTAAATAGTAATTAACCAGTTCTTCAGATAAGAACTTTAGTAAATCATCAACTGGAACTTTTGTAAACAAGGAGGTAACATCAAAACTAACCATATTGAAATCATTTAAATCAGTCAAGGTGCTTAATTTATCAACTAAATCTAAGTTGTTTTTAACATTAAAATTAGAAATTTTTCCAAAGTTGTATTTAAAAATCTTGATACAGTAAAAAGACTTTTGATAAAAAATTACCCCCAAAATGCTGACGGATGTGTCTATAAGATTCCCTGTAAAATATGCGATAAAGTTTATTATGGTCAAACTGGTAAGTCTTGAACTAAGATTAAAACAACATAAATATAGCATTAGAACTGGACAAGATTCTAATGCTCTATTTATTCATGTGAGAGACTTTAACCATTCAATTGATTTTCAAAATGCTGAGAAGGTTGTATCAAGCAAGTCCATGGTTGAGAGAAATATAATAGAATCATGTTTCATTAAAAGCAGTTTTGAAAATAATATGAATATTTCTTTTGGTTTATATAAATTGGATTCATTTATAATTAATAAAATTTGGGAAGAATTTAATGATAAATTGGACTAATCTTAATTTTTGGGAAGAGTTTCAGGTCCTTTCTTATGTTCCTCTTCACAGAGTCGTGAGATGTTACGCTACTGTGAGGTGTTGTCTTTGTTAGTGTGATGTGACTGTGAGGTGTATTCTGCCTCTTTATAAGCCTTCTTCTCACGTTTCCTTTTATAGTTCCTTGATAATGTGAGCAGTCACGAAAGCGCTTGGAATTCTTTTATTTTTTCATAGTGGTTGTCTTGATATACATATATTATATATCTATGATAATAATAATATATATATATATATATAATATATATATATATATATATATATATATATATATATATATATATATATATATATATATATATATATATTATATATGTATATATATATATATATATATATATATATATTATATATATATATATATATATATATATATATATATATATATATATATATATATATATATATATATATATATATATATATATATATATATATATATATATATATATATTTATTTATTAACACATCGGCCGATTCCCACCAAAGCAGGGTGGCCCGAAAAAAAAACTTTCATCATCTTATTCACTCATCAACATGTCCTTCCAGAGGGTGCTTCCCACTACAGTTAAAACCTGCCATTAACACCTCCTTCAGGTCAGACACTGTACTTCTCCACTCCCAGGACTCAAGTCCAGCCATGTTTCCTGAATCCTTCTATAAATGTTACTGCTCACACTCCAAAGCTCAAGTTAAAAACCATTTGCCCTTCCCCTCCCTCAACCTTGCTAGGCCAGCCCCTACCCCGTCCTCTCCCCTCCACTACAGATTTATACAATCTCGAAGTTATTCTGTCTCGTTCAATTCTCTCTACATGTCCAAACCACCTCAACAACCCCTCCTCAGCTCTCTGGATAATAGTTTTGGTAATCCCACCTCCTCCTAATTTCCAAACTCCGAATTCTCTGCATTATATTCACACCACACATTGACCTCAGACATGACATCTCCACTGCCTCCAGCCTTCTCCTCGTTGCAACATTCATCACCCATGCTTCACACCCATATAAGAGTGTTGGTATAACTATACTCTCATACATTCCCTTCTTTACTTCCATGGACAAAGTTCTTTGTCTCCACAGACTCCGAAGTGCTCCACTCACCCTTTTTCCCTCATCAATTCTATGATTCACCTCATCCTTCATAGACCCATCTGCTGACATGTCCACTCCCAAATATCTGAATACATTCACCTCCTCCATACTCTCTTCCTCCAATATGATATCCAATCTTTCGTCACCTAATCTTTTTGTTATCCTCATCACCTTACTCTTTCCTATATTCACTTTCAATTTTCTTCTTTTAAACACCCTACCAAATTCATCCACCAACCTCTGCAACTTCTCTTCAGAATCTCCCAAAAGCATAGTGTCATCAGCAAAAATCAACTGTGACAACTCCCACTTTGTATTTAATTCTTTATCTTTTAACCCCACACCTCTTGCCAAGACCCTCGCATTCACTTCTCTTACAACCCTATCTATAAATATATTGAACAACCACGGTGACATCACACATCCTTGTCTAAGGCCCACTTTTACTGGGAAATAGTCCCCTTCCCTCCTACACACTCTAACGTGAGCCTCACTATCATCATAAAAGCTCTTCACTGTTTTCAGTAACCTACCTCCTATTCCATACACCTGCAACATCTGCCACATTGCCCCCCTATCCACCCTGTCATACGCCTTTTCCAAATCCATAAATGCCACAAAAACCTCTTTACCCTTATCCAAATACTGTTCACCTATATGTTTCACTGTAAACACTTGGCCTACACACCCCCTACCTTTCCTAAAGCCCCCTTGTTCATCTGCTATCCTGCTTTCTGTCTTACTCTTAATTCTTTCAATAATAACTCTACCATACACTTTACCAGGTACACTCAACAGACTTATTCCCCTATAATTTTTGCACTCTCTTTTGTTCCCTTTGCCTTTATACAAAGGAACAATACACGGTCTCTGCCAATCCCTAGGTACCTTACCCTCTTCCATACATTTATTAAATAATAGCACTAATCACTGCAAAACTATATCCCCACCTGCTTTTAACATTTTAATCTTTATCCCATCAATCCCAGCTACCTTACCCCATTTCATTCTACCCACTGCCTCACGAACTTCCCCCACACTCACAACTGGCTCTTCCACACTCCTACAAGATGTTATTCCTCCTTGCCCTATACACGAAATCACAGCTTCCCTGTCTTCATCAACATTTAACAACTCAAAATATTCCCTCCATCTTCCCGATACCTCTAACTCTCCATTTAATAACTCTCCTCTCCTATTTTTAACTGTCAAATCCATTTGTTCCCTAGGCTTCCTCAACGTATTAATCTCACTCCAAAACTTTTTCTTATTTTCAACAAAATTTGTTGATAACATCTCACCCACTCTCTCATTTGCTCTCTTTTTACATTGCTTTACCACTCTCTTAACCTCTCTTTTTCTCTCCATATACTCTTCCCTCCTTGCATCACTTCTACTTTGTAAAAACCTCTCATATGGTAACTTTTTCTCCCTTACTACTCTCTTTACATCATCATTCCACCAATCGCTCTTCTTCCCTCCCGCACCCACTCGCCTGTAACCACAAACTTCTGCTGAACACTCTAACACTACATTTTTCAATCTACCCCATACATCTTCGACCCCATTGCCTACACTCTCACTAGCCCATCTAACCTCCAATAGTTGTTTATATCTTACCCTAACTGCCTCCTCTTTTAGTTTATAAACCTTCACCTCTCTCTTACTTAGTGTTTCTATTTTCCTTGTATCCCATCTACCTTTTACTCCCACTGTAGCTATAACTAAAAAGTGATCTGATATATCTGTGGCCCCTCTATAAACATGTACATCCTGAAGTCTACTCAACAGTCTTTTATCTACCAATACATAGTCCAACAAACTACTGTCATTACGCCCTACATCATATCTTGTATACTTATTTATCCTCTTTTTCTTAAAATATGTATTACCTATAACTAAACCCCTTTCTATACAAAGTTTAATCAAAGGGCTCCCATTATCATTTACACCTGGCACCCCAAATTTACCTACCACACCCTCTCTACATGTTTCTCCTACTTTTGCATTTAGGTCCCCTACCACAATTACTCTCTCACTTGGTTCAAATATATATATATATATATATATATATATATATATATATATATATATATATATATATATATATATATATATATATATATATGTGTGTGTGTGTGTGTGTGTGTGTACTCACCTAATTGTACTCACCTAATTGTGGTTGCAGGGGTCGACACTCAGCTCCTGGCCCCGCCTCTTCGCTGTCTGCTACTGGGTCTCTGCTCCATGAGCTTTATCATACCTTGTCTTAAAACTATGTATGGTTCCCGCCTCCATTATATCGTTCGCTAGACTATTCCACTTCCTGACTACTCTATGGCTGAAGAAATGCTTGCTAACATCCCTTTGACTCATCTGAGTCTTCAGCTTCCAGTTGTGCCCCCTTGTTTCTGTGTTCCCTCTCTTGAACATTCTGTCACTATCTACCTTGTCGATTCACCGCAGTATTTTGTATGTCGTTATCATCTCTCCTCTATCCCTTCTGCCCTCCAGTGTTGTTAGTCCTATTTCCCTCAACCTTTCTTCATAGGACAGTCCCCTGATTTGTGGAACTAGCCTTGTCTCAAACCTTTGCACTTTCTCTAGTTTCTTGACGTGCTTGACAAGATGTGGGTTCCAGACTGGTGTTGCATACTCTAGTATGGGCCTGACGTACACGGTGTACAGTGTCTTGAACGATTCCTTGTTAAGGTAGCGGAACGCTAATCTTAGGTTTGCCAGTCGCCCATATGCTGCCGCAGTTATCTGGTTGATGGCTAATGTAGGGTAGTTGATGAGTGGAACAGTCTGCCTAGTAGGGTTATTGAAGCAAGGACCTTGGGTAGTTTTAAATTTAGGTTGGATAAATTCATGAGTGAGAGGGGTTGGATTTGAGTGGGAATTGCACATGAGTAAATAAAATTATCAAAGCTTATTTCTTGGATAGCATTGAAAATTAGGTTGTACAAATATTCTGTTAGTGGGATGGAATGTGAAGGACCTGCCTAGTATTGGCCAATAGGCCTGCTGCAGTGTTCCTCCTTTCTTATGTTCTTATGTTCTATATCCTTTCTAAATCTAAACTTATCTAACTTGAATCCATTATTGCGTGTTCTCTCTTGGAGAGATATCCTCAAGACCTTATATATATCCCCTTTGTTAATACCCATTTTCCACTTGAATACCTCGATCATGTCTCCCCTCATTCTACGTCTTACAAGTGAATGTAATTTAAGGGTCTTCAATCTTTCTTCGTAAGGAAGATTTCTAATGCTATGTATTAATTTAGTCATTCTACGCTGAATGTTTTCTAACGAATTTATGTCCATTCTGTAATATGGAGACCAGAACTGAGCTGCGTAATCTAGGTGAGGCCTTACTAATGATGTATAAAGCTGTAATATAACCTCTGGACTTCTGTTGCTTACACTTCTTGATATAAATCCCAGTAATCTATTTGCCTTATTACGTACGCTTAGGCATTGCTGTCTTGGTTTAAGGTTGCTGCTTACCATCACCCCCAAGTCCTTCTCGCAATCTGTATGGCTAAGGTCTACGTTATTTAACTTATAAGTGCTTGGGTTATGGACACTCCCGAGCTTCAGTACCTTGCATTTATCTGCATTGAACTGCATCTGCCACTTTTCTGACCACAAATTAAGTTTGTCTAAATCTTCCTGAAGTTCTATGACATCTATGTTTGAATCAATTATCCTACCTATCTTCGTGTCGTCGGCGAATTTGCTCATATCACTAGTAATTCCCTCATCAAGGTCATTGATATATATTATAAATAACAATGGGCCTAAGACTGATCCCTGTGGAACACCACTTGTTACAAGTCCCCATTCGGATTTAACCCCATTTATGCACACTCTCTGCTTCCTATTGGTGAGCCATGACTCGATCCATGACAGCACTTTTCCCCCAATGCCATGAGCTGCCACTTTCTTTAACAGTCTCTGGTGCGGTACTCTATCAAAAGCCTTACTAAAGTCTAAATAAACAATATCGAATTCTTTATCGTGATCAACAGTCTCAAAAGCTTTACTGAAGAAGGTTAATAAATTAGATAGGCAGGAACGGCCCCTCGTGAATCCATGCTGAGTATCATTAATCAAATTATGGTTATCTAGATGGCTTCTAATAATATCAGCTATTATTGACTCTAGTAATTTGCCTACAATTGAGGTAAGGCTTATTGGGTTGTAATTTGATGGTAGTGTCTTGTCCCCTGCTTTAAAAATAGGAATTACATTAGCCATCTTCCACATATCAGACACTACACCTGTTTGAAGAGATAAATTAAAAATGTTAGATATTGGTTCACAGCGTTCCATTTTGCATTCCTTAAGAACCCTTGCAAAAAGCTCATCAGGACCTGGCGATTTATTTTGTTTCAGTCGGTCTAGTTGTTTCATAACCATTTCACTAGTGACTGTGTTATTACATAAATTATCTTCTTCTGGGCCTCTGCAAAAATTAATTTCTGGGATATTATTAATGTCTTCCTGTGTGAAAACCCTCTTAATGTCAGTATACTGATTTATAAGATGACCCTCGCCTCTTTTTATGCGCCTATAAATTCCTTTCTTCTGCCCTAAAAGATATTTGAGCCTATTATTCATCCATTACAATATATTCTGTCTCCTTTTCAAAAAAAAAAAATTGCTTTTATAGTATAGGATATAATATCTGAATGGTAATTAATTCATGTCTGCAGTTATGAATCTACATTTATATAGATACTCAGAAAGTACTAGCAATTAATTTTGTCAAGGAGTCACCATTGCTGTTATAAGCTGTGTTAATTTATTCATGATAATAGACTCTACTATTGTGTTTACTAGGAGTTGCCTTATATTATTTCTGCAACTGTACACAATCTTATAATACAATTCAAATAATATTATGTAACAATAAATTTTCGTTTTACCTATTAACATAAAAACAGCTATGTAAAATGATGTAAAAAAAGCAATATATATACAATAAACATTGTCCTTTTCTCGCTACCACCATCCTGATACCACCAGTACACTCGCTACCATCATCCTGATACCACCAGCACACTCGCTACCACCATCCTGCTACCACCAGCACACTCGGCCATTGGGCCTTTATGACCTTCATAACCACACTCGCTACTGCCAACCTAAATCTACGACTGTCATAACCACACTCTGTACCACCAACCCACCTCTACTACCATTATAAGTACATTCAATACCACCTTCCCTCCTCTGTGACCAACACAATCACACTCGCTGCCAGCATCCCGGCTCTACGACCTTTACAATCACCCGTTACCACCATCAGCATCGTTGAAGTACCAACTCTTCTCCTACACAACCACTACTTGCATTAATATCGCAACAACCATCACTAACATCCTATTCTTAACCATGACTACTATAATGAACCCTCTAAACACAACCATCATCCACTTTTTCACAACCAATATGAACACCGCTGCTACTACCTCAATCACCCTCATGAAACTATTACAACTATTACACCCCAGCTATCTCTCCGTCTTAGCAATTACAATCACCTCAACCTCCATAACCACAAGCAGCACCTTCACCACCATTTCACCTCTGTCACTGCTACTACCCCCCTACCACCGAAACCACTACTACAATTGTCACCACCCCAAGCACCAACATTATCGCACACCTGGCTAACCTATGCATGTCCTCAGGTGTGCCTTATATACCCGCTGCATTAGTTACTAATTAATTTTTTTTAAATATCGCTCAAGTTTTCCTCTGCTGAAAAAAGTGTTAATAAAAATTTATCTAAATAAACATTAGTTCGTTTTCGTCCATAAAAAAAATTATTAACCCTGGTAATTATTGCCTTAACATTTTAAATGAGACGAATGCACTTAGTTTCTTGAATGCAATGAAGGCAGTAAACATGTTAGTTTTATGTAGGAAATGAAGGCAGTGCATATGTTAGTTTTATGTAGGAAGTGAAGGCAGTGCATATGTTAGTTTTCATGTACTTTATTTTAAACTTTATATACATAATACATACATAGTTCAAATAAACCTAAACTTCAAAATGTTATGGCCAAACAATACACAAACATTACACACACAACCCGCACATATAAAAAGAGAGGAGCTTACGACGACTTTGTAAAAAAAAAAATTATATATATTTTTTTTATTTTTTTATTTTTTTATATATATATATATTTTTTTTATATTTTTTATATTTTACTTTGTAAAAGGTCTAAGTCCGACCGAAACGTCGTCGTAAGCTCCTCTCTTTTTATATGTGCGGGTTGTGTGTGTATTGTTCCCGTCACGGTATTGTGCCTTTTTTGTTATTAATACACATACACATCAACATCTCAAAATTAACGGTAAATTAGGCACATATGCAACACTTGGGTATCTATATTGAGGAAACGTTTCGTCACACAGTGGCTTCATCAGTCCATACAAAGGAGAATCGTGAAGAACAAGAGGAGTTTGAGGTAATCAATCCCTCAACCAAGAGTCGATGTAATCAGTCTATCAATCTTGAAAAGTATATATCATATGCACGAAGAAGTATCTTATTTACCGTAGGCAGGAGAGGTGCAGCAGTCGTAGGTGGTGTCACATTTGACGAATGTGGAAATAGGTCGTGCCCAAGGGTTAGGCAAGTGAAGAATTCCCTGTATTAAGATTCGAAGATGTTGCTGTGTCTGACAGGAATGTAAATGAATGGTTCACTGAACCGACAGGGAATTCTTCACTTGCCTAACCCTTGGGCACGACCTACTTCCACATTCGTCAAATGTGACACCACCTACGACTGCTGCACCTCTCCTGCCTACGGTATATAAGGTACTTCTTCACACATATGCTGTATTCTTTTCAAGATTGATGGACTGATTACATCAACTCAAGGCTGAAGGACTGATTACCTCAAACTACTCCTGTTCTTCACCATTCTAATTTGTATGGACTGATGAAGCCACTGTGTGGCGAAACGTTTCCTCATTAAAGATACCCAAGTGTTGCACATGTGTCTAATTTATCAATCTACAAGAATGTGAAGAACCGAAATAGGGAGCCGACAAACCTCACAGAGAGGAATAGTGTGTCGTTCCATGAGATACCCATGGGTAAGGTGAGTATGGCCGATGCGGAGACGGGAGAGCACAGTCTCCCGAGTACGGCATCGGTGGTAAGAAGATGGTCTAAAACCTAAAAGCAGTTTAATAGTGTGCAATTTGTTATGGTACATGTCCGACCACCGTTGTTGCCAACGGCCGCGAAGACATATAGAGATGACTGTAAAATAATCTCTGAACGGAATACCTCGGTAGGAAACACTAAGGTCACATTCCGCTGACTGCGCAGCAGCATCCGTCTGTTCATTGCCCTGCACATCAACGTGTTCAGGGACCCAACAGAAAACGACGCCTTTGGTTTTGCTAGCCACACGGCGCAACCAAAGTTGAATACGACGGATCAATGGATGAGAGTAATCAAATTGTTTAATGGCCTATAAAGCGCTGAGGAAATCCGAAATGATCACATCCCACTATGACAGTGGGATACAACTCGGCTGTAAAAATACTAGCTGAGTCTAACAAATGACCTCGGACAACATCGTCAGGAAACATCGCCGCGAACCCAACACCGTCAGAAGATTTTGAACCATCTGTATAAACAGCGACGGTATGCGCATGCGACCGGAAGTGATCAAGAAAAAGAGAGAAGCAGCCGTAGGCAGGAGAGCTTTGGCGCATGGTAGTAGGGGAAAACAGACACGAAAAGTCGGAACCTCCCAACTGGAAAGGAAAAAAACAGACGCTATATGAACATACAAGGGAGGCAACTGGAGAGAAGACCGGAGTGAGTGAAGACGAAGATAAAACGAACGGAATAAGCAGGGGCGCCGAACAAATAACCAGCTTCTACTAACATTTGAGGCCAACCTATACGTAGAAGGAACACAAAGGTCATGAGAACGGACAAATTAACGAAGGCAATGAGCATCACGACGATCGGCTAAGGAAGGACCATTTGCCTCAGCATAGACGCTTTTAACAGGGGATGAACGAAAGGCACCAAGGCATAAACGTAGACCCTGATGATGAAGGGGATCTAACTTAGAGAGTTATAGGAGAAGCTGCAGAATAGACTTGGTCGCCATAATCCAGCTTAGACAAGACTAGGGTGGAATGCAAACGGAGGAGAATCCGGTGATCTGCTCCCCATGAACGATGCGCAAGAATTTTAAGGAGATTCAGCTGACCATGGCAAGCTGCCTTCAAAGAGGAAATGTGAGGTTTCCATGTCAACCGGCGATCGAAGAGGCCAAGAAACTTGACCGTATCACATTCTGGAATACGTGAGTCATGTAAATACAATGGAATATCTGGGACAAGAGGACGTCTTGTGAAGGTAATGAAATGGGTTATCGTACTAGAAAATTTAAAACCATGAGAAGTGACGACCAATGGGAAACTCAGTCAATCACATCTTGAATGGAGGCCGCTACCAGGTCAATCATAGACAATTGAAAAAGGGTAGTACTAAGGACACAACCTTGTGGGACTCCCTCGGCCTGAGCAAAGTCTGAGGAAAGTAAGGCGCCAACATGGACGTGAAAATGTCTTTCAGATAATAAAGCAGATAGGAAGGTAGATAGATTACTGCGGAGGCCTAAGGAATGGGTCTGGGCTAAGATGTTATACCTCCAAGTGGTGTCATGTCTTCTCAAGATAAAACAAAAAAAAACTGCTAGGATGGAGAGTTTATTAGCAAAGGCATTTCGCACATACGTATCTAAGTGCAGACTACACTGGTCAGAGCAATGGGACGCTAGTGAGGTATCAAGCCCCTTAGTTCCTGGTTTGCGAAACGGAAGTACAATGGCAGATTTCCATTGTTGAGGGAGAACCTCTAGAGTCCAAAGATTGAAAAGGCGCAAAAGGACTGCAATGGCTGTAGAATGCAGATGCTGTAGCATACGGATATGAATATTATCAGGCCCAGCTGCCGATGACCGGCAAGCGTAAAGCGTTGACTGTAGCTCTAAGAGAGTAAAAGGTATATTATATGGCTCCATCCACTTAGAAGAGAAATCCAAGGTTGATTGCTCCCTGGCAAACTTGGAAGCTAGAAACGAGGGATAGAGGTGAAACCCTTGGGCTCAAGAGGTTCTGCAACAATAACACCAATAACCCGTGAAACGGGAGTCGGGTCCGGTGTACTTGCCACACAACTTCCGTACCTCCTTCCAACCCGCGCACACAGGGAAAATCGAGGTAACAGTAGAAACGTAGTCTTGCCAACGTGCACTTAGCGTCGCATATGACGCAGCGAGCGACTGCCCTTGCTCGCTTAAAACACAAAAGGCGATCTGCGGTCCGATAATATCGATAATGGCCCCAAGCAGCACGATAAAAAACAACAACACTGCACGGGCACATGCAGGGATGCATGTCTGGGAATGCCTGCCTGAGGTTTGAGGAAGAGAACGTGACGCTGCAGTCAAAACTAAGGTCGAAAACTGTGCACCAGCTCATCAATATTAGACGAAAAAGGGTCTTCTCATAAAGCGCAAGATGAGTACAAGTCCGAATTCGCTCGTCCAAATTGCCAACGGGGGCTACGAGGCGGTTGGGAATACGTAATAGAAGTAAGAATAATAAGAAAGTGATCACCGTCGTGCAAATCCGGGAGAACAGACTAAGTGTAATCAAGAGCAATTGACGAGGAACATATAGATCAATGCAAGAGGGGGACTCAGTGCGAGGGTCAGAATAGGTGGGAGCCTCCGTATTTAAAACATGAAGAGGATAAGAAGTGAGAAGAGTCTCCAACTGATCACCACGAGTCATAGTGGGACCCTCCCTAAAGATGGTGAGCGTTAAAATCACTTAACAAGATGGGCGGAGGCAGAGAAGACATAAAAAATTCAACATCCAAGATACAGATTGCAAGGGAAGGGGAGAGATATAGAGAGCACACTGTATACCACTTGTGCAAATATATACGGGCTACGGTATAATGCAGCTGAGAACGGGCAAAGACCTGATGTCACGGTATACCAACGCGCACAAGAAGCGCACTCTCATCATGTTTCATCAGGAAAGGGATCAGAAGAATGCAACAGCACAGCCCGAAACAGGAGAGATAATTGGGAGAGCAACACCTGATGCTCTACCCGATTACCTTTGAGGCCACGAATATTCCATTGTAAATATGTCATTATTCACAAAACAACAACAACAACAAAAAAAGAAAGGTGCAATACCGTGACTGGAGCAATACATAAATAACCCGCACATAGAAGAGAGGAACTTGCGACGACGTTTCGCTCCGACTTAGACCATTTACAAAGTCACACAGACTTTGTAAATGGTTCAAGTCGGACCGAAACGTCGTCGTAAGCTCCTCTCTTCTATGTGCGGATTATTTGTGTATTATTCACAAAGACAGGTATGCTAACAATGAGAAGCGATAAAATCTACGTGTTAGTAGGATCAGTGAAGTCAATGTGTAGAGGCAATGGAAAGCATTTAACAAGGTGGACTCAGAATGATGTGAAGGAAAAGATTGATGTGAGGGTTGTGAAAAATAAGAAGGTGGTGCACAAGTGTCCATTGAGGGTTTCGTCTCTGCAATATAATTGGAGAGAGCATCAAGGGTTTCAGCGGACAAGGAAGGTGCCGATACCGTGACTTCAAGGACATGTGAACATGTGAGGTAGAGCAAGTAGAGATCGGGGCGACTATGGATGGAACCAAAGAGGTTCAGGGGAGGGGAGTACGAACCTGGAGAGATGTGCCGGCGGGGACAGAAGAGTTCCGCGGTGGAACAGGAGAGGAGGCTGGAGGGGAACTGGGTAAGAAGTTTGGGGGGGGGGACAAGATAAAATGGGACCACACCGGTTTCCCTGAACCCCTTCACAAAATATTACCCTGCTCACATTCCAACAGCTCATCAGGTCCCAAAAACCATTCGTCTCCGTTCACTCCTAACACGCTCACGCATAGTGTCTGGAAGTCCAAGCCCCATCGCACACAAAAACCTCCTTTACCCTTTCCCTCCAAACTATATATATATATAATGGTGTTTTACAGTGTTAGGATATGTGTTCTTCTATATTTACAAGCTAAGAGCTGTTATTTACCAATGGTCATTTAAACGTCTTATTATTGGCATGAGTCATGCAGATAGGTACCAGGATTAAATTGGAGGCATCTGTCGTTATCTTGTACGATCTTGTTCCAGACTAGAGTCTTCCTAGGAATAAATGCTCTCATATTAAGTAATGTGTTGGAAAAGGATGCATCCAGAGTGCAGCTGCTGCTTGCTTCCCGTCTTAATGTGTAGAAGCTCAATTCTAGCGACCACGAAGTAGAACCAAATGTGGTTCCTTGATAATATTGGCTTAACATCCTTCCGGTGTTGAAGGCTCTGTTGATATCACAGATCTGTCTAGGTCGAGTATTGGCGAGAGATTAGTCTCTTGCTCTGTTGTCTCTCTTTCTCTGGCATAATTTTGTAATCTTGCAAACTTTTTTTTATGGAATAATATCGCATCCCGAAATAGGCACTTAATTTTATTTACTATCTGGTAATTGTCAATAAACAAATTGCAGCGTTTGTCTGTATAAACAAGAAGCCAATCATATCTTAATTCTCTGGATCCCACGTGTTCTAATTGGTGCCCCACAACATTCATGATGGAAGAAGACTTTCTCTTGTTGTCAGGTGGCTCATCTGTCTTAGCAGGTGGCTCATCTGTTGTAGCCAGGTGGCTCATCTGCTATAACCAGGCGGCTCATCTCTTATAGGCAGGTGGTTCATGTGCAGCACGTTGGTATAATTATTGCTGAAACCTTTTGCTTGCACAGAAGGCTTCTTCAGTCGAATAAGTGTGAAAATTAAAATGAAGATAGTAGAAGTCTTTGAGGAGAGTAGTCCCTTAGCCTAGATAGGTGGTGGTCAACAACTCGTGCCTGAAGCAGAGGCGTGCAGACTGACCTCAAAGAAGTGAGGTGTAGGAGCTGCAGGAGACATCAAAGGTGAACATTACAAACTTGTGGAAATTAGGTTTATGCCGGACAGTTGTTTAGCAATGTAGTCGTAAAAGACTTGTTAGAGATTAAGATATCATAGTATTGCTGTATCAGGTAACTATCACATTACTGATGGTAAATGGATATTGATTATTTTTTTTATTTATTGAACAGTTTTTATTGTACGAATATTCATTCTTGATGACAATTAAATATTGGAAATACTCGATAAAACTGACGAGTAGAGCAGTCAAAATATTCTTCGCTTCTCCTCAGAACATATCTGTCCTTATTGCCAGTGATTCTACTCGACATTCATTTGAAATCTTGAGAAGTTCTTCTGGTTTTGCTTAAGAAATATTCTACAAAATGTTTGTAACAAACATCATTTCTCACTACTTTTATCTTTTTTTTTCTATGCTTTATGAAAACAAAATATATATTTCAATCAAACAGGATGTCTTGTAAGGTCAACAGCGATGCTCTGCAGTAATATATTTTGTGAAGAGAGATGGATGAGGTGTTTTATACTTGAGATACCTGGAGAGGGTTCCGGGATCAACGCCCTCGCGGCCCGGTGGTCTGCTGGCTAGAGCTCTCGCTTGACACACGGAGGGCCCGGGTTCGATTCCCGGCGGGTGGAAACATTTCGACGTGTTTCCTTACACCTGTTGTCATGTTCACTAGCAGCAAAT
This sequence comes from Cherax destructor, assembly GCA_009830355.1. Taxonomy (NCBI): domain Eukaryota; kingdom Metazoa; phylum Arthropoda; class Malacostraca; order Decapoda; family Parastacidae; genus Cherax; species Cherax destructor. Next base: position 9,254 of record WNWK01008807.1, on the reverse strand, counting down.
AGGTACCCGGGTGTTAGTCGACTGGTGTGGGTCGCATCCTGGGGGACAAGAATAAGGACCCCAATGGAAATAAGACAGACAGTCCTCGATGACGCACTGACTTTCTTGGGTTATCCTGGGTGGCTAACCCTCCGGGGTTAAAAATCCGAAGAAATCTTATCTTATAATATCATTGGAGAAAAATATACCAAAGGTATATAACAGTTAATTGTTGACTGAGATAATTAGCAAAATACAATGAAGTTATTGTATCAACAATGTCTGGGCGGCTCAGCCTGACTTGCAACGCTGTATCAGCCTCTAGCTCATTTATTTGGCTTAGAGGGGGATTTTCTTTTTACAGAAGTTTTCCAAAATTTATACATGTTTTAAAAGTTAACAATCTCTGAATGATCTTAATTAGCAGTGTTTGGGAAGAGAAATTAGTCTCCGGTAACCTAGTGAAGAACTTTACAGAATATTTAAAAAAAATTTCTTTGTGTTTCAAGTCCTTATACTGACCTGTCTTACTGTTTCACTATGTCTGTTTCCCTGTATATCTCTGTGACTACAATACTTCTCCTGTCTGTTCTTTGAACTGTCTCTTCATATATGTCTCTCTTGTCTGTTTCCTGGTCTATCTATACCTCTCCTTTTCCTTTCTGTCTCTACCTGTCTCTCCAAATGACTGCTTACTGGCAGTTTATCCTCGATATCTGTCTATCTGACTGTTTAATGGTCTGTCTCTACCAGTCTAACCATTTGCTTAATAGTTTTTCTCTACGTCCGTCTCCACACGTCCGTCTCCACACGTCCGTCTCCACTCGTCCGTCTCCACTCGTCCGTCTCCACTCGTCCGTCTCCACTCGTCCGTCTCCACACGTCCGTCTCCACTCGTCCGTCTCCACTCGTCCGTCTCCACTCGTCCGTCTCCACACGTCCGTCTCCACTCGTCCGTCTCCACTCGTCCGTCTCCACTCGTCCGTCTCCACTCGTCCGTCTCCACTCGTCCGTCTCCACTCGTCCGTCTCCACTCGTCCGTCTCTACTGGTCTGTATTAGGAACGCAAGTGCTTGTCTCATGACGTAACTCGGAAAACATAACGTACTTAGCAGGATATAGCAAAGGCATGGTAAACAAGCAAAATATATATTCTTTATTTGATTAAACATCGGCCGATTTCCACCAAGGCAGGGTGGCCCGAAAAAGAAAAACTTTCATCATCATTCACTCCATCACTGTCTTGCCAGAAGGGTGCTTTACACTACAGTTATAAAACTGCAACATTAACACCCCTCCTTCAGAGTGCAGACACTGTACTTCCCATCTCCAGGACTCAAGTCCGGCCTGCCGGTTTCCCTGAATCCCTTCATAAATGTTACTTTGCTCACACTCCAACAGCACGTCAAGTATTAAAAACCATTTGTCTCAATTCACTCCTATCAAATACGCTCACACATGCTTCCTGGAAGTCCAAGCCCCTCGCACACAAAACCTCCTTTACCCCCTCCCTCCAACCTTTCCTAGGCCGACCCCTACCCCGCCTTCCATCCACTACAGATTTATACACTCTCGAAGTCATTCTGTCTCGTTCCATTCTCTCTACATGTCTGAACCACCTCAACAACCCATCCTCAGCCCTCTGGATAATAGTTTTGGTAATCCCGCATCTCCTCCTAATTTCCAAACTCTGAATTCTCTGCATTATATTCACACCACACACTGACCTCAGACATGACATCTCCACTGCCTGCAGCCTTCTCCTCGTTGCAACATTCATCACCCGTGTTTCACACGCATATAAGAGTGTTGGTATAACTATACTCTCATACATTCCCCTCTGCTTCCATGGACAAAGTTCTTTGTCTCCTCAGACTCCTAAGTGCACCACTCACCCTTTTCCCCTCATCATTTCTATGATTCACCTCATCCTTCATAGACCCATCTGCTGACATGTCCACTCCCAAATATCTGAATACATTCACCTCCTCCATACTCTCTCCCTCCAATCTGATATCCAATCTTTCGTCACCTAATCTTTTTGTTATCCTCATCACCTTACTCTTTCCTATATTTACTTTCAATTTTCCTCTTTTACATACCCTACCAAATTCATCCACCAACCTCTGCAACTTCTCTTCAGAATCTCCCAAAAGCACAGTGTCATAAGCAAAAAGCAACTGTGACAACTCCCACTTTGTAACTGATTCTTTATCTTTTAACCCCACACCTCTTGCCAAGACCCTCGCATTCACTTCTCTTACAACTCCATCTATAAATATATTGAACAACCACGGTGACATCCCACATTCTTGTCTAATGCCTACTTTTACTGGGAAATAATCTCCCTTTCTCCTACACACACTAACCTGAGTCTCACTATCCTCATAAAAGCTCTTCACTGCTTTCAATAACCTACCTCCTATTCCATACACCTGCAACATCTGCCACATTGCCCCCCTTATCCACCCTATCATACGCCTTTTTCAAATCCATAAATGGCACAAAAACCTCTCTACCCTTATCTAAATTCTGTTCACCTATATGTTTCACTGTAAACACTTGGTCTACACACCCCCTACCTTTCCTAAAGCCCCTTGTTCATCTGCTATCCTGCTCTCCATCTTACTCTTAATTCTTTCAATAATAACTCTACCATACACTTTACCTGGTATACTCAACAGACTTATTCCCCTATAGTTTTTGCACTCTCTTTTGTCCCCTTTGCCTTTATACAAAGGAACAATACACGCTCTCTGCCAGTGCCTAGGTACCTTACCCTCTTCCAGACATTTATTAAATAATAGCACCCACCTGCTTTTAACATTTCTATCTTTATACCATCAATCCCAACTGCCTTACCCCCTTGCATTCTACCCACTGCTTCACGAACTTCCCCCACACTCACAACTGGCTCTTCCACACTCCTACAATATGTTATTCCTCCTTGCCCTATACACGAAATCACAGCTTCCCTGTCTTCATCAACATTTAACAACTCCTCAAAATATTCCCTCCATCTTCCCGATACTTCTAACTCTCCATTTAATAACTCTCCTCTCCTATTTTTAACTGTCAAATCCATTTGTTCCCTAGGCTTCCTCAACTTATTAATCTCACTCCAAAACTTTTTCTTATTTTCAACAAAATTTGTTGATAACATCTCACCCACTCTCTCATTTGCTCTCTTTTTACATTGCTTCACCACTCTCTTAACCTCTCTTTTTCTCTCCATATACTCTTCCCTCCTTGCATCACTTCTACTTTGTAAAAACCTCTCATATGCTAACTTTTTCTCCATTACTACTCTCTTTACATCATCATTCCACCAATCGCTCTTCTTCCCTCCCGCACCCACTTTCCTGTAACCACAAACTTCTGCCGAACACTCTAACACTACATTTTTAAATTTACCCATACGTCTTCGACCCCATTGCCTACACTCTCACTAGCCCATCTATCCTCCAATAGTTGTTTATATCTTACCTTAACTGCCTCCTCTTTTAGTTTATAAACCTTCACCTCTCTCTTACTTACTGCTTTTATTTTCCTTGTATCCCATCTACCTTTTACTCCCACTTTAGTTACAACTAAAAAATGATCTGATATATCTGTGGCCCCTCTATAAACATGTACATCCTGAAGTCTACTCAACAGCATTTTATCTACCAATACGTAGTCCAACAAACTACTGTCATTACGCCCTACACCATATCTTGTATACTTATTTATCCTCTTTTTCTTAAAATATGTATTACCTATAACCAAACACCTTTATATACATTATTATTATTATAATCAAATAGAAGCGCTAAACCACAAGGGTCATACAGCGCTGCAGGTTATTGCAAGAAGCAGGGAGAATGGGTTGTAAGAGGGAGATGGATGATTAGTAGGGTATGGAGTGCAGCAGGATAATGGATAGTGCAGGGAGAAAGGGTAGCAAGAGATCGAGGTAGAAGGGACTGAGGTGCTAAAGGTATAATTTTCAGAGTTTGTGTAGTAAGTCAGTTTCAGTCAAAAAGTCAACGAGAGAGTCAGGATTAAAGGAGGGTCCATCAGCAAGGAGTCAGGATTAAAGGAGGGTCCATCAGCAAGAAGGGAAGGTAAAGAAAGGGCCGCAGAGCGAAGACGCCGTTGGAGGTAAATTCTGCGTGCTCGTTGATAAAGTGGACAGTCCAACAGAATATGTCAAACAGACACTGGAACCTGACAATGCTCACAGAGAGGGGCAGGGAGCCTCTCCATGAGATACCCGTGAGTAAGACGAGTGTGGCTGATGCGAAGACGGGAGAGTGTAGTCTCCCAACCTCAACATTGGTGACAAGAAGAAGGCCAGAAACCTATAATCGGTTTAATAGAAGGAAGTTTGTTATTTAGCAAGTCAGACCAGCGTTGTTACCAACGGGTGCGAAGGTGGGTAGCAATGATCGCAAAATAGTCCATAAAAGAAACACCTCTATATGAAACTGGAAGGTCATGTACTGCTGACCCCGCAGCAGTGTCTGCCTGTTCATTGCCCTGTACGTCAACATGACCAGGGTCCCAACAAAAAACAATATTTTTGTGCTTGCTAGAGATCCCTTTCTATACAAAGTTCAATCAAAGGGCTCCCATTATCATTTACACCTGGCACCCCAAACTTACCTACTACACCCTCTCTACAAGTTTCTCTTACTTTAGCATTTAGGTCCCCTACCACAATTACTCTCACTTGGTTCAAAAGTTCCTATACATTCGCTTAACATCTCCAAAAATCTCTCTCTCTCCTCTACACTCCTCTCTTCTCCAGGTGCATACACGCTTATTATGACCCACTTTTCGCATCCGCCCCTTATTTTAATCCACATAATCCTTGAATTTACACATTTATATTCCCTCTTCTCCTTCCATAACTGATCCTTCAACATTATTGCTACCCCTTCCTTAGCTCTAACTCTCTCAGATACTCCTGACTTAATCCCATTTACTTCTCCTCACTGAAACTCGCCTACCCCCTTCAGTTTTGTTTCGCTTAGGGCCAGGACATCCAACTTCTTTTCATTCATAACATCAGCAATCATCTCTTTCTTATCATCCGCACTACATCCACGCACATTCAAACATCCCAGTTTTATAAAGTTTTTTTTCTTCTCTTTTTTAGTAAATGTGTACAGGAGAAGGGGTTACTAGCCCATTGCTCCCGGTATTTTAGTCGCCTTATACACACGCTAGGTAGTAGGTTGGTAGACAGTACCAGCCCAGGAAGGTACTACCGTCCTGCCAAGTGAGCGTGAAACGGAAGCCTGATTATAGGATTGCTGGTGTTTTTTCGGTCTCATAAACATGGAAGATTTCAGGTACGTCTTGCTACTTCTACTTATACTTAGGTCACACACTACACATGCATGTACAAGCATATATATATACGCCCCTCTGGGTTTTCTTCTATTTTCTTCATAGTTCTTGTTCTTGTATATTTCCTCTTATCTCCATGGGGAAGTGGAAAAAAAAATTTCCTCTGTAAGCTATGCGTGTCCTAAGAGGCGATTAAAATGCCGGGAGCAAGGGGCTAGTAACCCTTTCTCCTGTATATATTACTAAATGTAAAAGGAGAAATTTTCGTTTTTCCTTTAGGGCCACCCTGCCATGGTGGGATACGGCCGGTGTGTTGAGAGAAGAATGTGTGTGTGTGTACTCACCTAGTTGTACTACCTTTGTTGTGGTTGCAGGGGTCGATACATAGCTCCTGGCCCCGCCTCTTCACTGGCCGCTACTGGGTCACTCTCCCTGCGCCATGAGCTTTATCATACCTCTTCTTAAAGCTGTGTATGGAACCTGCCTCCACTACATCGCTTCCCAAGCTATTCCACTTCCCGACCACTCTGTGACTGAAGAAATACTTCCTAACATCCCTGTGATTCATCTGAGTCTTCAACTTCCAACTGTGTCCCCTTGTTGCTGTGTCCCATCTTTGGAACATTATGTCTCTGTCAACCTTGTCAATTCCTCTCAGTATTTTATATGTCGTTATCATGTCCCCCCTATCTCTCCTGTCCTCCAGTGTCGTCAGGTCGATTTCCCTTAACCTCTCCTCGTAGGACATACCCCTTAGCTCCGGGACTAGTCTTGTTGCAAACTTTTGTACTTTCTCTAGTTTCTTTACGTGCTTGGATAAATGTGGGTTCCAAACTGGTGCTGCATACTCCAGTATGTGCCTAACATACACAGTGTACAGGGTCCTGAACGATTCTTTATTAAGATGTCGGAATGCTGTTCTTAGGCTTGCTAGGCGCCCGTATGCTGCAGCAGTTATTTGGTTGATGTGCGCCTCAGGAGATGTGCCTGGTGTTATACACACCCCAAGATCTTTTTCCTTGATTGAGGTTTGTAGTCTCTGGCCCCCTAGACTGTACTCTGTCTGCGGTCTTCTTTGCCCTTCCCCAATCTTCATGACTTTGCACTTGGTTGGGTTGAACTCCAGAAGCCAATTGCTGGACCAGGCTTGCAGCCTATCCAGATCCCTTTGTAGTTCTGCCTGGTCCTCTTCCGATTGAATTCTTCTCATCAACTTCACATCATCTGCAAACAGGGACACTTCGGAGTCTATTCCTTCCGTCATGTCGTTCACAAACACCAGAAACAGCACCGGTCCTAGGACTGACCCCTGTGGAACCCCACTCGTCACCGGCGCCCACTCTGACACCTCGCCACGGACCATGACTCGCTGCTTCCATTGTAGTGCCTTCCCTGTTATCCCTGCCTGGTCCTCCAGCTTCTGCACTAATCTCTTGTGTGGGACTGTGTCAAACGCCTTCTTACAGTCCAAGAATATGCAATCTACCCACCCCTCTCTCTCTCTTGTCTTACTGCTGTCACCCTGTCTTAGAACTCCTGTAGGTTTGTGACACAGGATTTCCCGTCCCTGAAACCGTGTTGGCCGTCGTTGATAAGCTCATTCCTTTCTAGGTGCTCCACCACTCTTCTCCTGATAATCTTCTGCATGACCTTGCATACTATACATGTCAATGACACTGGTCTGTAGTTTAGTGCTACGTTTCTGTCTCCTTTTTTTAAAAATTGGAACTACATTTGCTGTCTTCCATACCTCTGGTAGTTGCCCTGTTTCGATAGACGTGTTGAAGATTGTTGTTAGGGGTACACATAGCTCCTCTGCTCCCTCTCTCAGGACCCATGGAGAAATGTTGTCCGGCCCCATCGCCTTTGAGGTATCTAGCTCGCTTAGTAGCCTCTTCACTTCCTCCTCAGTTGTGTGTATCGTGTCCAGCACCTGATGGTGTACCCTACCTCTCCTCCTTTCTGGAGGCCCTTCTATTTCCTCTGTGAACACCTTTTTGAATCTCATGTTGAGCTCCTCACACACTTCGTGGTCATTTCTTGTGACCTCCCCTTCTTCCTTCCTCAGCCTGATCACCTGGTCCTTAACTGTTGTTCTCCTCCTGATGTGGCTGTACAACAGCTTTGGGTCAGATTTTGCTTTCGCTGCTATGTCATTTTCGTATTGTCTTTGGGCTTCCCTTCTTACCTGTGCATATTCATTTCTGGCTCTACGACTGCTCTCCTTATTCTCCTGGGTCCTTTGCCTTCTATACTTCTTCCATTCCCTGGCACACTTGGTTTTGGCTTCCCTGCACCTTTGGGTGAACCATGGGCTCATCCTGGCTTTTTCGCTTTTCCTGTTTCCCTTGGGTATAAACCTCTCCTCAGCTTCCGTGCAAATTGTTGTCATATATTCCATCATCTCGTTTACCGACTTCCTGCCAGCTCTCTGTCCCACTGAACTCCGTGCAGGAAGTTCTTCATGCCCACGTAGTCACCTTTCTTGTAGTTTGGCTTCATTTGTGCAGCCCTTCCTGCTTCCCTCTCCACTTGTAACTCTACTATGTAGTCGAAGCTTAGAACCATATGATCACTGGCCCCAAGGTGGCTTTCATGTGTGATGTCCTCAATATCTGCGTTACTCAGGGTGAATACTAGGTCCAGTCTCGCTGGTTCGTCCTCCCCTCTGTGTGTGTGTGTGTGTGTGTGTGTTGTGTGTGTGTGTGTGTATGTGTGTGTGTGTGTGTGTTGTGTGTGTGTGTGTGTGTGTGTATGTACTCATTAATTTTGTGGTTGCAGGGGTCGATATTCAGCTCCTGGTCCCGACTCTTCGCTGATCGCAACTGGGACCCCCCTCCCTGCTCCATGAGCTTTATCATACCTCGTCTTAAAGCTATGTATGGATCCTGCCTCCACTACAACACTTGCTAGACTATTCCAATTCCTAACTACTCTATAGCTGAAGAAAGTCTTCCTAACATCCCTTTGACTCATCTGAGTCTTCAACTTCCAATTGTGACCCCTTGTTTCTGTGTCCCTCTCTGGAACATCCTGTCTCTATCCACCTTGTCTATTTTTTCGCAGTATTTTCTATGTCGTTATCATGTCTCCCTAACCCTCCTGTCCTCCAGTGTTGTAAGGCCGATTTCCTTAAACTTTCTTCGTAGGACATTCCCTTAGGTCTGGAACTAACCTTGTCGCAAACCTTTGTACTTTCTCTAATTTCTTGACGTGCTTGACCAGGTATGGGTTCCAAACTGGTGCTGCATACTCTAGTATGGGCCTGACGTAGACGCTGTACAGTGTCTTGAAAGATTCCTTACTAAGGTATCTTAATGCTATTCTCAGGTTTGCCAGTCGCCTGTATGCTGCAGCAGTTATCTGGTTGATGTGTGCTTCCTGAGACGTGCTTGGTGTTATACTAACCCCAAGATCTTTCACCTTGAGCGAGGTTTGCAGTCTTTGGCAACGTAGCCTATACTCCGTCTGCGATCCTCTTTGCCCTTGCCCAATCTTCATGTCTTTGCAATTGGCGGGGTTAAATTCGAGAAGCCAGTTGCTGGACCAGGTGTCCAGCATGTCCAGGTGTCTCTGAAGTCCTGCCTGATCCTTATCTGATTTAATTCTTTTCATTAACTTCACATCATCTGCTAACAGGGACACCTCTGAGTCTATCCGATCCGTCATGTCATTCACATATACCAAGAATAGCACTGGTCCTAGGACTGACCCCTGTGGGACCCCGCTCGTCACAGGCGCCCACTGTGATACCTCGTCACGTTCCATAACCCACTGTTGCCTCCTTGTCAGGTATTCTCTGATCCATTGCAGTGCCCTTCCTGTTATTCAAGCCTGATACTCTAGCTTCTGCAGTAATCGATTGTGAGGAACTGTGTCGAAGGCCTTCCTGCACTGCAAGAAAATGCAATGAACCCACCCCTCTCTCGTGTCGTGTC
>WNWK01008806.1:62500-81696 GCA_009830355.1 Cherax destructor | reverse complement strand
GGTGTTATAATGTACCTCCAGTGATGACAGGTGTTTACTAATGTACCTCCAGGTGACAGGTGTGTTACTAATGTACCTCCAGTGATGACAGGTGTGTTACTAATGTACCTCCAGTGATGACAGGTGTGTTACTAATGTACCTCCAGTGATGACGGTGTGTTACTAATGCCTCCAGTGATGACAGGTGTGTTACTAATGTACCTCCAGTGATGACAGGTGTTACTAATGTACCTCCAGTGATGACAGGTGTGTAACTAATGTACCTCCAGTGATGACAGGTGTGTTACTAATGTACCTCCAGTGATGACAGGTGTGTCACGGTTTCTCACAAGTGACGCAGTCATTGTTAACATTCTCTGAAGGCAATTAAATTTTTAATTGCGTTATTTTTGACAGGGGATACGACCCAAAAAATATACGTAGGGATACGAACACTTTCAAATATTTCTTTTAGTACTGTAGTGCTTAGCTAGTTCTGGGTGGCTTAGTGAGGAAGACAACCCAGTGGAACGAAGCCACCCTTCTTGGCTTATGTGGCTTAAATATGCAATCAGATTATTATGTGGCTTAAGCCATCAGATAATTATGTGGCTTTAATTCGGCAGAAGACGATTATGTGGCTAAACCATAAGATGATTAAGTGGCTTAAATAAGCCATCAGACGATTATGTGGCTTAAATAAGCCATCAGACTACCATTTATCTGTTAAAACCACTGTCACGACCCAGGAGGACGGGTGGGGTTCGAGTCACATGGACGCGCTGGTGACAGACACACATACAACCTGCCAATCACAGCCCAGGAGAGTTAATTACCAGCCTCCAATTATTCACTATTGTTGGAAAAAGTGAACTAACTTTTCACACCGCTTTTCATTGTATCAATTAAATACACCTTTGTATGATTCTGTATTAATTTGTGTATGAATTATACACATTACATATACATATAATATATATATATATATATATATATATATATATATATATATATATATATATATATATATATATATATATATATATATATATATATATATATATACATACACACACACACACACCGCATATGAAGGTGGTAGTAGTGATGGTGGTAGTAGTGATGGTGGTAGTAGTGATGGTGGTAGTAGTGATAGTGGTAGTAGTGATGGTGGTAGCAATGATGGTGGTAGTGATGGTGGTAGCAGTGATGGTAGTAGCAGTGATGGTGGTAGTAGTGATGGTGGTAGCAGTGATGGTGGTAGTAGTGATGGTGGTAGCAGTGATGGTGGTAGTAGTGATGGTGGTAGTAGTGTTGGTGGTTGCAGTGATGGTGGTAGTAGTGATGGTGGTAGCAGTGATGGTGGTAGTAGTGATGGTGGTAGCAGTGATGGTGGTAGTCTTGATGGTGGTAGTAATGATGGTGGTAGTAGTGATGGTGGTAGCAATGATGGTGGTAGCAGTGATAGTGGTAGTAGTGATGGTGGTAGCAGTGATGGTGATAGTAGTGATGGTGGTAGCAGTGATGGTGGTAGTAGTGATGGTGGTAGCAGTGATGGTTTTAGTAGTGATGGTGGTAGTAGCAGTGATGGTTTTAGTAGTGATGGTGGTAGTAGCAGTGATGGTAGTAACAGTGATGGTGGTAGCAGTGATGGTGGTAGTAGTGATGGTGGTAGCAGTGATGGTGGTAGCAGTAATGGTGGTAGTAGTGATGGTGGTAGCAGTGATGGTGGTAGTAGTGATGGTGGTAGTGATGGTGGTAGCAGTGATGATGGTAGTAGTGATGGTGGTAGTAGCAGTGATAGTTTTAGTAGTGATGGTGGTAGTAGCAGTGATGGTAGTAGCAGTGATGGTGGTAGCAGTGATAGTTGTAGTAGTGATGGTGGTAGTAGTGATGGTGGTAGTAGTGATGGTGATAGTAGTGATGGTGGTAGAAGTGATGGTGGTAGTAGTGATGGTGGTAGTAGTGATGGTGGTAGAAGTGATGGTGGTAGTAGTGATGGTGGTAGTGATGGTGGTAGCAGTGATGATGGTAGTAGTGATGGTGGTAGTAGCAGTGATAGTTTTAGTAGTGATGGTGGTAGTAGCAGTGATGGTAGTAGCAGTGATGGTGGTAGCAGTGATGGTGGTAGTAGTGATGGTGGTAGCAGTGATGGTTTTAGTAGTGATGGTGGTAGTAGCAGTGATGGTAGTAGCAGTGATGGTGGTAGCAGTGATGGTGGTAGCAGTGATGGTGGTAGCAGTGATTGTGGTAGTAGTGATGGTGGTAGTATTGATGGTGGTAGCAGTGATGGTGGTAGCAGTGATGGTGGTAGTAGTGATGGTGGTAGTAGTGATGGTGGTAGTAGTGATAATGGTAGTAGTGATGGTGGTAGTGATGGTGGTAGTAGTGATGGTGGTAGCAGTGATGGTGGTAGTAGTGATGGTAGCAGTGATGGTGGTACTAGTGATGGTGGTAGCAGTGATGGTAGTAGTGATGGTGGTAGTAGTGATGGTGGTAGTAGTGATGGTGGTAGCAGTGATAGTGGTAGTAGTGATGGTGGTAGCAGTGATGGTGGTAGTAGTGATAGTGGTAGTAGTGATGGTGGTAGTAGTGATGGTGGTAGTAGTGATGGTGGTAGCAGTGATGGTGGTAGTAGTGATGCTGGTAGCAGTGATGGTGGTAGTAGTGATGGTGGTAGCAGTGATGGTGGTAGTAGTAATGGTGGTAGTAGTGATGGTGGTAGTAGTGATGGTGGTAGCAGTGATGGTGGTAGTAGTGATGGTGGTAGTAGTGATGGTGGTAGCAGTGATGGTGGTAGCAGTGATGGTGGTAGCAGTGATGGTGGTAGTAGTGATGGTGGTAGCAGTGATGGTGGTAGTAGTGATGGTGGTAGTAGTGATGGTGGTAGTAGTGATGGTGGTAGTAGTGATGGTGGTAGCAGTGATGGTGGTAGTAGTGATGGTGGTAGAGTGATGGTGTAGTAGTGATGGTGGAGAGTGATGGTGGTAGTAGTGATGGTGGTAGTAGTGATGGTAGTAGTGATGGTGGTAGTAGTGATGGTGGTAGCTGGGCGGAACAGTATACAAACAGCTTTAAAATCACTACCTGCCTTATCTTGTGCCACACCTGTCACCTATATCACCACACTTGACACATACCAAACCTGTAACATAATACACTTGACACACATCACACCTGTAACATAATACACTTAACACACCTGTAACACATAATATACTTGACACATATACCACACCTGTCAACACTACAAACATTACCACAAAAAAATACTAAATTAACAACTTTATCCCGTGTACAATCAACCACCAGTCACAATTATGTAAAATTTAATAATGTATCATTCTCTTTGATAAAAAATTTGACATGTAGATCTTTATTTATATTACTGCTATTAAATGGTAATGTCAATTTTTATATATCACTAAAGTTGTAGCGGTCAATATTCATTTACATTGTATATATATATATATATATATATATATATATATATATATATATATATATATATATATATATATATATATATATATATATATATATATATTTCTTTCTTTCAACACGTCGGCTGTTTCCCACCGATATTGAGAAATATCACCTCTTAATGTATATACGCTGAGACATACTTTGTGTATATACCGAGAGATATACACCTCTGATATGTATAATGAGACGTACGTATGTATCTTTCAGAGTATATATACAGATGTATATCCCACGCTGGGGGTTGTTAGAAAGGTATCCCAGTGTCCCACAAGCCCATCCTCCTTTACATTATTGCATGCAAAAGGAATAGTGCACAGTGTGGCATAAGTTTCTAAAGCAGTTGAAGACTGCATTAGTACTGAAGGTTTGAATCCAATCGGGAGAGGCATTAACGGCTAACCACCTGGAGAGGAAATAACCTCGTTTCACTCAATAGAAAGTATAGCTAAATTGAAATTAAGCTAAATTGGAGCTTACGAACGAAATCAGAGTTTCCACTAAGATGCAACAGTTGTGAGAGTTTCAAACCTGTCTGATGAGGCATTCTATAGTTAACTTATAGAGACCAATATCCCAACTGGTCAATTTATTTAATAAAACACACACACACACACGTCAGCATTGCCACTATCTTGAGAAGGAGGTCGAATCAACTGGCCCTCAAAGGTTTACTTTGTATGAGAAGAGTTAAGGATGATAGGAGAGGTATAACTAAGGTATGATAGTAGTAAGGTATGATAGGAGAGGTATAACTAAGGTATGATAGTAGTAAGGTATGATAGTAGTAAGGTATGATAGTAGTAAGGTATGATAGTAGTAAGGTATGATAGTAGTAAGGTATGATAGGAGAGATATAACTAAGGTATGATAGTAGTAAGGTATGATAGGAGAGGTATAACTAAGGTATGATAGTAGTAAGGTATGATAGGAGAGGTATAACTAAGGTATGATAGTGAAGGATGATAGGAGAGGTATAACTAAGGTATGATAGTAGTAAGGTATGATAGGAGAGGTATAACTAAGGTATGATAGTAGTATAGTAGAAGATAAGTAAGGTATGATAGTAAGTATGAAGTAGTAAGGTATGATAGTAGTAAGGTATGATAGTAGTAAGGTATGATAGTAGTAAGGTATGATAGTAGTAAGGTATGATAGTAGTAAGGTATGATAGGAGAGATATAACTAAGGTATGATAGTAGTAAGGTATGATAGGAGAGGTATAACTAAGGTATGATAGTAGTAAGGTATGATAGTAGTAAGGTATGATAGGAGAGATATAACTAAGGTATGATAGTAGTAAGGTATGATAGGAGAGGTATAACTAAGGTATGATAGTAGTCAGGGATGACAGGAGAGGCATTACCAAGGTATGATAGTAGTAAGGTATGATAGGAGAGGTATTACTAAGGTATGATAGTAGTCAGGGATGACAGGAGGGGGTATAACCAAGGTATGATAGTAGTAAGGTATGATAGGAGAGGTATGACAGTAGTCAGGGATGATAGGAGGGGGTATAACCAAGGTATGATAGTAGTAAGGTATGATAGGAGAGGTATTACTAAGGTATGATAGTAGTCAGGGATGACAGGAGGGGGTATAACCAAGGTATGATAGTAGTAAGGTATGATAGGATAGGTATAACTAAGGTATGATAGTAGTCAGGGATGACAGGAGGGGGTATAACCAAGGTATGATAGGAGGGGGTATAACCAAGGTATGACAGTAGTCAGGGATGATAGGTGAAAGGGTTGATGATCCACCATCTTGTGCATGATGAAGGGATCGAGGTTCATCATGCATATTACCAGGAACTGAGCCCAGGACTCAACACAGGGGATGATTGGCATGATTGGCCGCTCTGCCACAACACCAGTTCCGAAAAAAATCCATTATCCTCATTTTGGTCCAATGGTTGGCCGGGCTGTGAGGTTTCAAGCCTATCTACTACACCATGGTCATTAAGGCTGTATATACACTGATATACCAGTGTATATACACTGGTATACTAGTGTATATACACTGGTGTACCAGTGTATATACACTGTACAATAATTTTTATATTATGAAAATGGAATAAAATGTTTAGATTTAAATACGTCTGAGTAAAGTGAGTGATATTAAGTTGTTTATATGGCTCTATTCCTTCCTTCCTTCCCTTCTTCCCTCCCTCCTTCCTTCCTATATTCCCTCCCTCCTTCCTTCCCTCCACAGCAGTGGAGGATCAAAGTGGTAGTCAGCGACTACTTAAGAACTTAATAAATACGATGAAATAATCTGTAAATAGAAGAGAAATGGGTGAATGAGGGAGGGAGGGAAGGAGGGAGGGAGAGAAAGGAGGGAGAGAAACAGTGGAAGGCAGCACTGATGACGTCACAAGGAAGCACAGTGACGTCATAGGAGGAAGATGACGTCGCTGACATTCACGCCTCACTGACTCTATGCAAATTTGACCGTTATACACCTGTCTGTAAGACTGATACACCGGCATACACTCACTGGCAAATACTCCCTGGCAAATACTCCCTGGCAAATACTCCCTGGCAAATACTCCCTGGCATATACTCCCTGGCATATACTCCTGGCAAATACTCCTTGGCATACGCCAGAACACACACACACTATATATATATATATATATGCAAAAGTTTCTTATATTTTCTACACGAGAAGGGGTTACTAGCCTCTTGCTCCCGGGATTTTAGTCGCCTCATACGACACGCATGGCTTACGGAGGAGAGATTCTTTTCCACTTCCCCATGGAGAATAGAGGAAATAAAAAAGAACAAGAACTATTAAGAAAAAGAAGAAAAAACTAGATGTGTGAATGTATATATATGCATGTACATGCCTGTGTAGTGTAACCTAAGTGTAAGTAGAAGTAGCTAGATATACCTGTTATCCAGCAAAGTTCCTTTGAATAAAGGCAAAGGGGACAAAAGTGAGTGCAAAAAAATATAGGGGAATAAGTCTGTTGAGTGTACTTGGTAAAGTGTATGGTAGAGTTATTATTGAAAAAATTAATAGTAAGACAGAGAGCAGGATAGCAGATGAACAAGGAGGTTTTAGGAAAGGTAGGGGGTGTGTAGACCAAGTGTTTACAGTGAAACATATAGGGGAACAGTATTTGGATAAGGGTAAAGAGGTTTTTGTGGCATTTATGGATTTGGAAAAGGCGTATGATAGGGTGGATAGGGGGGCAATGTGGCAGATGTTGCAGGTGTATGGAATATGAGGAAGGTTACTGAAAGCAGTGAAGAGTTTTTATGAGGATAGTGAGGCTCAGGTTAGAGTGTGTAGGAGGGAAGGGGACTATTTCCCAGTAAAAGTAGACCTTAGACAAGGATGTGTGATGTCACCGTGGTTGTTCAATATATTTATAGATGGGGTTGTAAGAGAAGTGAATGCGAGGGTCTTGGCAAGAGGTGTGGGGTTAAAAGATAAAGAATCTAACACAAAGTGGGAGTTGTCACAATTGCTCTTTGCAGATGACACTGTGCTTTTGGGAGATTCTAAAGAGAAGTTGCAGAGGTTGGTGGATGAGTTTGGTAGGGTGTGCAAAAAAAATTAAAAGTGAATAAAGGAAAGAGTGATGAGGTGATGAGGATAACAAAAAAATAGGTGATGAAAGATTGGATATCAGATTGGAGGGAGAGAGTATGGAGGAGGTGAATGTATTCAAATATTTAGGAGTGGACGTGTCAGCAGCTGGGTCTATGAAGGATGAGGTGAATCATAGAATTGATGAGGGAAAAGGTGAGTGGTGCATTGAGGAGTCTGTGGAGACAAAGAACTTTGTCCATGGAAGCAAAGAGGGGAATGTATAAGAGTATAGTTATATCAACGCTCTTATATGGGTGTGAAACATGGGTGATGAATGTTGCAACGAGGAGAAGGCTGGAGGCAGTGGAGATGTCATGTCGGAGAGCAATGTGTGGTGTGAATATAATGCAGAGAATTCGTAGTTTGGAAATTAGGAGGAGGTGCGGAATTACCAAAACTATTATCCAAAGGGCTGAGAAGGGGTTCGGACATGTAGAGAGGATGGAACAAAATCTAATGACTTCGAGTGTATAAATCTGTAGTGGAGGGAAGGCGGGGTAGGGGTCGGCCTAGGAAAGGTTGGAGGGAGGGGGTAAAGAAGGTTTTGTGTGCGAGGGGCTTTAACTTCCAGTACGCATGCGTGAGCGTGTTAGATACGAGGGAATGAAGACAAATAGTTTTTAGGACTCGACTTGCTGTTGGAGTGTAAGCAAGGAACCATTTATGAAGGGATTCAGGGAAACCAGCAGGCCAGACTTGAGTCCTGGAGATGGGAAGTACAGTGTCTGCACTCTGAAGGAGGGGTGTTAATGTTGCAGTTTTATAACTGTAGTGTAAGAACGCCTCTGGCAAGACATTAATGGAGTGAATGATGTTGAATGAATGATGCAAGATTCTGTACGAGGCACAAGTACGCTCACACCTTCAGTATGCTCTACTTTCTTGGACTGCCTGTCCTCCGTCTCATCAACGACTTCTTGACAGAATAAAGAACAGAGCAAGACGACTCATCTCTCGCCTGGATCCAGCCTGGATAGATCTGTCATTTCATCAGAGCCATCAACACCGGAGGGATGTGGGCGACCTTACTCTTATGTACAAGGTCAATATTGTCAAAGTACCACACTTGACTCCACTCCCAGGACAGTGAGATGTGATCTTCAACACAACAAGATGGGCAGTAAGAAGACAGCTTCTACACCACAAGATGGGCAGTAAGAAGACAGCTTCTACACCACAAGATGGGCAGTAAGAAGACAGCTTCTACATCACAAGACGGTCAGCCAACAACAACTGCACTCTGACTGTAACCTTCTCCAGAACATCACTTCATCTAAGATCAATTATTCCTAGAATGGCTAGAGTCTGGAATATGTTCGTACAGAATAATAACATCAAGGAAATAAAGTCAGTTGACCAAATGAAACCACTGGCTCACAGATGGCTCCAACTTCACCCTGTTACATATCTGTATGTCTCATAACCATAAAAATGATGTAGGTAGCAGCTCTTAGCTTGTAAATAAAGTTAGGAACCCTTAACTTAACCTTGTGAAATCCTGTGTAATGAGAGAGGGAGAGAGAGTGAGAGAGAGAGAGAGAGAGAGAGAGAGAGAGAGAGAGAGAAGAGAGTGAGAGAGAGAGTGAGAGAGAGAGAGAGAGAGTTACTGTTCTAGATTGCAATAAAGGTGAGTGAGGTTAAGCTTCACAAATATTCATGGACTGAAATGTTGCTTCAACTTATATCTCGTAACCAATTTTCTCTCTGGATGGTTGTTGTGGTGGTAGTTGTTGTGGTGGTAGTTGTTGTGGTGGTAGTTGTTGTGGTGGTAGTTGTTGTGGGTGGTAGTTGTTGTGGGTGGTAGTTGTTGTGGTGGTAGTTGTTGTGGTGGTAATTGTTGTGGTGGTAGTTGTTGTGGGTGGTAGTTGTTGTGGGTGGTAGTTGTTGTGGTGGCAGTTGTTGTGGTGGTAGTTGTTGTTGTGGTAGTTGTTGTTGTGGTAGTTGTTGTTGTGGTAGTTGTTGTGGTGGTAGTTGTTGTGGTGGTAGTTGTTGTGGTGGTAGTTGTTGTGGTGGTAGTTGTTGTGGTGGTAGTTGTTGTGGTGGTAGTTGTTGTGGTGGTAGTTGTTGTGGTGGTTGTTGTGGTGGTAGTTGTTGTTATGGTAGTTGTTGTGGTGGTGATAGTTGTTGTGGTGGTAGTTGTTGTGATGGTAGTTGTTGTTGTGGTAGTTGTTGTTGTGGTAGTTGTTGTGGTGGTAGTTGTTGTGGTGGTAGTTGTTGTGGTGGTAGTTGTTGTAGTGGTAGTTGTTGTGGTGGTAGTTGTTGTGGTGGTGGTTGTTGTGGTGGTACTTGTTGTGGTGGTAGTTGTTGTGGTGGTAGTTGTTGTGGTAGTAGTTGTTGTTGTGGTAGTTGTTGTGGTGGTAGTTGTTGTGGTGGTAGTTGTTGTGGTGGTGGTGGTTGTGGTAGTAGTTGTTGTGGTGGTAGTTGTTGTTGTGGTAGTTGTTGTGGTGGTAGTTGTTGTGGTGGTAGTTGTTGTGGTGGTAGTTGTTGTGGTGGTAGGTGTTTTAGTGTTGGTTTTTTGTGGTGGTAGTTGTTGTTGTGGTAGTTGTTGTGGTGGTAGTTGTTGTGGTGGTAGTTGTTGTGGTGGTGGTTGTTGTGGTGGTAGTTGTTGTGGTGGTAGTTGTTGTGGTGGTGGTTGTTGTGGTGGTAGTTGTTGTGGTGGTAGTTGTTGTGGTGGTGGTTGTTGTGGTGTAGTTGTTGTGGTGGTAGTTGTTGTGGTGGTAGTTGTTGTGGTGGTGGTTGTTGTGGTCATAGTTGTTGTGGTGGTAGTTGTTGTGGTGGTAGTTGTTGTGGTGGTAGTTGTTGTGGTGGTGGTTGTTGTGGTGGTAGTTGTTGTGGTGGTAGTTGTTGTGGTGGTAGTTGTTGTGGTGGTAGTTGTTGTGGTGGTAGTTGTTGTGGTGGTAGTTGTTGTGGTGGTAGTTGTTGTGGTGGTGGGTAGTTGTTGTGGTGGTAGTTGTTGTGGTGGTAGTTTTGTGGTGGTAGTTGTTGTGGTGGTAGTTGTTGTGGTAGTTGTTGTGGTGGTAGTTGTTGTGGGTGGTAGTTGTTGTGGTGGTTGTTGTGGTGGTAGTTGTTGTGGTGGTAGTTGTTGTGGTGGTAGTTGTTGTGGGTGGTAGTTGTTGTGGGTGGTAGTTGTTGTGGTGGTAGTTGTTGTGGTGGTAGTTGTGGTAATAGTTGTTGTGGTAATAGTTGTTGTGGTGGTAGTTGTTGTGGTGGTAGTTGTTGTGGTGGTAGTTGTTGTGGTGGTAGTTGTTGTGGTGGTAGTTGTTGTGGTGGTAGTTGTTGTTGTGGTAGTTGTTGTTGTGGTAGTTGTTGTGGTGGTAGTTGTTGTGGTGGTAGTTGTTGTGGTGGTAGTTGTTGTGGTGGTAGTTGTTGTGGTGGTAGTTGTTGTGGTGGTAGTTGTTGTGGTGGTAGTTGTTGTGGTAGTTGTTGTGGTGGTAGTTGTTGTGGTGGTAGTTGTTGTGGTGGTAGTTGTTGTGGTGGTAGTTGTTGTGGTGGTAGTTGTTGTGGCTGGTAGGCTGGTGATGGTGCTGGTGGTTGATGCGTGACTTTCTTTCAGTGTTTGTGGTGAGTTATTGTGGTGAGTGTATATCATGGACGTGAAACAGTGCACAAACAACATGTGAACTGAACAATCAGTGAACACAACACAACACGTAGTGAACACAGTGAACATGACAGTGAATAAGTGAATACACAACAGCACAACACAACAGTGAACCACACAGTGAACAACAACAACAGTGAACACACACACAGTACAACACAACAGTGAACACACAACCAGTGAACACACACAGTGAACACACAACAGTGAACACACACAACAGTGAACACACACACCAGTGAACAACACAGTGCACACACAGTGAACACACACACAGTGAACATACCACAGTGAACAACACACCAGTGAACATACACACCAGTGAACAATACACACACAGTGAACACACATACACCAGTGAACACACAACAGAGAACACACACACAGTGA
This sequence comes from Cherax destructor, assembly GCA_009830355.1. Lineage (NCBI taxonomy): Eukaryota > Metazoa > Arthropoda > Malacostraca > Decapoda > Parastacidae > Cherax > Cherax destructor. The sequence continues at coordinate 70,640 of WNWK01008806.1, read as the reverse complement.
ACACACACACCAGTGAACACACACACCCAGTGAACACACACACCAGTGAACATACCACACAGTGAACACACACCAGTGAACATACACACCAGTGAACATACACACACCAGTGAACATACACACAGCACACACCAGTGAACACACACACCAGTGAACATACACACACCAGTGAACATCACCACAGTGAACTACACACCAGTGAACACACACACCAGTGAACACACACACAGTGAACACACACAGTGAACACCACACCAGTGAACATACACACACCAGTGAACATACACACACCAGTGAACATACACACACCAGTGAACATACACACACCAGTGAACATACACACCAGTGAACATACACACACCAGTGAACATACACACACCAGTGAACAAAATGACAACACACCAGTGAACACACACACACCAGTGAACACACACACCACTGAACATACACACACCAGTGAACATACACACACCAGTGAACATACACACACCAGTGAACATACACACACCAGTGAACACACACACACCAGTGAACATACACACACACACACCAGTGAACATACACACACCAGTGAACATACACACACCAGTGAACACACACACCAGTGAACATACACACACCAGTGAACATACACACACCAGTGAACATACACACACCAGTGAACATACACACCACCAGTGAACATACCCCGACAACACACCAGTGAACATACACACCAGTGAACATACACACACCAGTGAACATACACACCATCAACACCAGTGAACATACACACACCAGTGAACATACACACACCAGTGAACATACACACCAGTGAACATACACACACCAGTGAACACACACACCAGTGAACACACACACAGTGAACATACACACACCAGTGAACATACACACACCAGTGAACATACACACAACAGTGAACATACACACAACAGTGAACATACACACAACAGTGAACATACACAACAGTGAACATACACACAACAGTGAACATACACAACAGTGAACATACACAACAGTGAACATACACAACAGTGAACATACACACAACAGTGAACATACACAACAGTGAACATACACACAACAGTGAACATACACACCAGTGAACATACACAACAGTGAACATACACACAACAGTGAATATACACAAGTGAACACACACAACAGTGAACATACACAAGTGTACACACAACAGTAAATACACACACCATAGTGAACACACACAACAGAGAACACACAAAACAGCGAACACACACACACACCAATGAACATACACACACCAGTGAACATACGCTCACCAGTGAACACACACACACCAGTGAACATACACACACCAGTGAACATACACACACCAGTGAACACACACACCAGTGAACACACACACCAGTGAACATACACACACCAGTGAACATACACACACCAGTGAACATACACACACCAGTGAACACACACACCAGTGAACACACACCAGTGAACACACACACCAGTGAACACACACACCAGTGAACATACACACACCAGTGAACATACACACACCAGTGAACATACACACACCAGTGAACATACACACCAGTGAACATACACACACCAGTGAACACACACAACAGTGAACACACACACCACTGAACACACACACCACTGAACATACACACACCAGTGAACAGAAAACAATATGAAGTTCAATGATGAGAAATTTCAATTACTCAGATATGGAAAACGTGAGGAAATTAAAATCTCATCGGAGTACAAAACTAATTCCAACCACACAATAGAGCGAAAAACTAATGTCAAAGACCTGGGAGTGATCATGTCAGAGGATCTCACCTTCAAGGACCATAACACCGTAGCAATCGCATCTGCTAGAAAAATGACAGGATGGATAATGAGAACCTTCAAAACCAGGGATGCCAAGCCCATGTTGACACTTTACAGATCGCTTGTTCTATCTAGGCTGGAATATTGCTGCACACTAACTGCACCTTTCAAGGCAGGTGAAATTGCTGACCTTGAAAATGTGCAGAGAACCTTCACGGCACACATAACTGCGATAAAACACCTCAATTACTGGGAACGCTTGAAGTTCCTAAATCTGTACTCCCTAGAACGCAGGCGGGAGAGATACATTATTATATACACGTGGAAAATTCTCGAGGGATTAGTACCAAACTTGCACACGAGAGTCACCCCCTACGAAAGCAAAATACTCGGCAGGCGATGTAACATCCCCCCAATGAAGAGCAGGGGTGCCACTAGTACGTTGAGAGACAACACAATAAATGTCAGGGGCCCAAGATTGTTCAACTGCCTCCCAGCATACATCAGGGGGATTACCAACAGACCCCTGGCTGTCTTCAAGCAGGCACTGGACAGGCACCTAAAGTCGGTACCTGACCAGCCGGGCTGTGGTTCGTACGTTGGACTGCGTGTGGCCAGCAGTAACAGCCTGGTTGATCAGGCTCTGGTCCAACATGAGGCCTGGTCACAGACCGGGCCGCAGGGGCGTTGACCCCTGGAATTCTCTCCAGGTAAACTCCAGTGAACATACACACACCAATGAACACACACACACCAGTGAACACACACCAGTGAACACACACACACCAGTGAACACACACACACCAGTGAACACACACACCAGTGAACACAGCATATGGGCGACTGGCAAACCTAAGATTAGCGTTCCGTTACCTTAACAAGGAATCGTTCAAGACAGTGTACACCGTGTACGTCAGGCCCATACTAGAATATGCAGAACCAGTCTGGAACCCACACCTGGTCAAGCACGTCAAGAAACTAGAGAAAGTGCAAAGGTTTGCGACAAGGTTAGTTCCACAACTCAGGGGTCTGTCCTATGGAGGAAAGAAGGGTCAGAGGAGACATGACAACGACATACAAAATACTGCGGGGAATCGACAAGGTAGATAGTGACAGGATGTTCCAGAGAGGGAACACAGAAACAAGGGGACACAACTGGAAGCTGAAGACTCAGATGAGTCAAAAGGGATGTTAGGAAGCATTTCTTCAGCCATAGAGTAGTCAGGAAGTGGAATGGACTAGAGAAAGATATAGTGGAGGCAGGAACCATACATAGTTTTAAGACGAGGTATGATAAAGCTCATGGAGCAGGGAGAGCAGAGACCCAGTAGCGGACAGCGAAGAGGAGGGGCCAGGAGCTGAGTCTCGACCCCTGCAACCACAATTAGGTGAGTACAATTAGGTGAGTACACCAGTGAACATACACACACCAGTGAACATACACACACCAGTGAACATACACACCAGTGAACACACACACCAGTGAACATACACACCAGTGAACACACACACCAGTGAACACACACACACCAGTGAACATACACACACCAGTGAACACACACACCAGTGAACATACACACACCAGTGAACACACACACCAGTGAACACACACACACCAGTGAACACACACCAGTGAACACACACACCAGTGAACACACACACCAGTGAACACACACACCAGTGAACATACACACACCAGTGAACATACACACACCAGTGAACATACACACACCAGTGAACACACACACACCAGTGAACATACACACACCAGTGAACATACACACCAGTGAACACACACACACCAGTGAACATACACACCAGTGAACACACACACACCAGTGAACACACACAACAGCGAACACACACATCAGTGAACACACACACCAGTGAACATACACAACAGCGAACACACACACACACACATCAGTGAACACACACATCAGTGAACACACACAACAGCGAACACACACACACACCAGTGAACACACACACCAGTGAACATACACACACCAGTGAACATATACACACCAGTGAACATACACACACCAGTGAACACACACAACAGCGAACACACACAACAGCGAACACACACAACAGCGAACACACACACACATCAGTGAACACACACACACCAGTGAACATACACACACCAGTGAACATACACACACCAGTGAACATACACACACCAGTGAACATACACACACCAGTGAACATATACACACCAGTGAACATACACACACCAGTGAACACACACAACAGTGAACACACACAACAGCGAACACACACACACATCAGTGAACACACACCAGTGAACATACACACAACAGTGAACACACACACACATCAGTGAACACACACACACATCAGTGAACACACACCAGTGAACATACACACAACAGCGAACACACACACACACCAGTGAACACACACACCAGTGAACATACACACACCAGTGAACACACACAACAGCGAACACACACACACATCAGTGAACACACACCAGTGAACATACACACAACAGTGAACACACACACACATCAGTGAACACACACACACATCAGTGAACACACACCAGTGAACATACACACAACAGCGAACACACACACACATCAGTGAACACACACCAGTGAACATACACACAACAGTGAACATACACACACCAGTGAACATACACACAACAGTGAACATACACAACAGCGAACACACACACACCAGTGAACACACAACAGTGAACACACACAACAGTGAACACACACACCAGTGAACACACACAACAGCGAACACACACACACACCAGTGAACACACACACCAGTGAACACACACATACACACCAGTGAACACACACACACAACAGCGAACACACACACACACCAGTGAACACACACAACAGCGAACACACACACACAACAGCGAACACACACACACACCAGTGAACATACACACACAACAGCGAACACACACACACACCAGTGAACACACACACACAACAGCGAACACACACACACACCAGTGAACACACACAACAGCGAACACACACACACACACCAGTGAACACACACAACAGCGAACACACACACACACCAGTGAACACACACACCAGTGAACACACCAGTGAACACACACAACAGCGAACACACACACACACCAGTGAACACACACACCAGTGAACACACCAGTGAACACACACACACAACAGCGAACACACACACACACACCAGTGAACACACACAACAGCGAACACACACTCACACCAGTGAACACACACACCAGTGAACACACCAGTGAACACACACAACAGCGAACACACACACACACCAGTGAACACACCAGTGAACACACACACCAGTGAACACACACAACAGTGAACACACACACCAGTGAACACACAACAGCGAACACACACACCAGTGAACACACACAACAGTGAACACACACACCAGTGAACACAAGACCCCACACAAAACACACATACAAACTCACTAGCGTATAATATTTAGGTAAGAAAGCATCATTGTCTGGCAGAACAATGTGATGCTGCTGAGGCATCTCGCTCCATGAAGATTATTAATCTCAGAGGAGCCAGGAGCCTTGTCTCATCAAGACTCTTGTCTCATGTGATTATTAAGGAGCATGTCTCTCATGTCACCTATGTTGTCATAACCTTCCGCATGACACAGGTGTCAGGAGTGTTGTCATAACCTTCCGCATGACACAGGTGTCAGGAGTGTTGTCATAACCTTCCGCATGACACTGGTGTCAGTAGTGTTGTCATAACCTTCCGCATGACACAGGTGTCAGTAGTGTTGTCATAACCTTCCGCATGACACAGGTGTCAGGAGTGTTGTCATAACCTTCCGCATGACACAGGTGTCAGGAGTGTTGTCATAACCTTCCGCATGACACTGGTGTCAGTGGTGTTGTCATAACCTTCCGCATGACACAGGTGTCAGTAGTGTTGTCATAACCTTCCGCATGACACAGGTGTCAGTAGTGTTGTCATAACCTTCCGCATGACACAGGTGTCAGTAGTGTTGTCATAACCTTCCGCATGACACCGGTACCAGGAGTGATGCCATAACCTTCCGCATGACACAGGTGTCAGTAGTGTTGTCATAACCTTCAGCATGACACAGGTGTCAGTAGTGTTGTCATAACCTTCCGCATGACACAGGTGCCAGCTATGTTGCCATATCCTTTAACATGACACAGGTGTCAGTACTGTTGTCATAACCTTCCGCATGACACAGGTGCCAGTTATGTTGTCATCCACATGACACAGGTGTCAGTAGTGTTGTCATAACCTTCCGCATGACGCAGGTGTCAGTACTGTCAAAACCTTCCGCATGACACAGGTGTTAGAACTGTCAAAACCTTCTGCATGACGCAGGTGTCAGGAATGTCATAACCTTCCGCATGACACAGGTGCCATAAATTTTGTCACAGCCTCACTATCTATGCCAGATGTGCCATAAATGCTGTCATAGCCTCACTATGCCAGAGGTGCCATAAATGGTGTTATAGCCTCACTATCTATGACACATGTGCCATAAATGCTGTCACAGCCTCCCTATCTATGACACAGGTGTCATAAATGCTGACACAGCCTCACAATCTATGACACAAGTGCCATAAATGCTGTCACAGCCTCACTATCTATGACACAGGTGCTATAAATGCTGTCACAGCCTCATTATCTATGACACAGGTGCCATAAATGCTGTCACAGCCTCACTATCTATGACACAGGTGCCATAAATGCTGTCACAGCCTCACTATCTATGACACAGGTGCCATAAATGCTGTCACAGCCTCACTATCTATGACACAGGTGCCATAAATGCTGTCACAGCCTCACTATCTATGACAGGTGCCATAAATGCTTTCACAGCCTCACTATCTATGACACAGGTGCTATAAATGCTGTCACAGCCTCACTATCTATGACACAGGTGCCATAAATGGTGCCATAGCCTCACTATGACACAGGTGCCATAAATGCTGTCACAGCCTCATTATCTATGACACAGGTGCCATAAATGCTGTCACAGCCTCACTATCTATGACAGGTGCCATAAATGCTGTCACAGCCTCACTATCTATGACACAGGTGCTATAAATGCTGTCACAGCCTCACTATCTATGACACAGGTGCCATAAATGCTGTCACAGCCTCACTATCTATGACAGGTGCCATAAATGTTGTCACAGCCTCACTATCTATGACACAGGTGCTATAAATGCTGTCACAGCCTCACTATGACACAGGTGCCATAAATGCTGTCACAGCCTCACTATCTATGACACAAGTGCTATAAATGCTGTCACAGCCTCACTATCTATGACACAGGTGCCATAAATGCTGTCACAGCCTCACTATCTATGACACAGGTGCTATAAATGCTGTCACAGCCTCACTATCTATGACACAGGTGCCATAAATGCTGTCACAGCCTCACTATCTATGACACAGGTGCTATAAATGCTGTCACAGCCTCACTATCTATGACACAGGTGCCATAAATGCTGTCACAGCCTATCTATGACACAGGTGCCATAAATGCTGTCACAGCCTATCTATGCCAGAGGTGCCATAAATGCTGTCATAACGTGTTTGTGTGATGCAGAGACCTGTGGCAGTGTTTGCATCACTGGTGTACCAGTGTCTGGAGGTGACGGTGATCCAGGTTGTCAATAACATTACCCAACTCGATTTCTGTTAATTAGAAAACAGCGTTTGTCTTTCCAAAACAAGGAGTGCTGGAAGCTCGATCCACCGTGTGTAGAAGTGGTCAAAGTAAAAAGCGTCGTACTGACGATAACTCTCAATCCCACCGCTGCCAAAATTTGTCGTGGGGGTTCGTGAGGAGATATTGGAGTAATGAGTACACACGTTGGATGTCTTGAGGAGAAGCCCAGGAGCCTTGCCTTATCTAGTCTACGCCTAACGGGAACTGAGACAGAGGCCTCTAGCTGGCGGCACACATGTGCGGCACTCGTGACGTCACAGCAAGAAGGGAACCTATCTATAAAGTAGTTGGGATTATCTAAGTATACTACACTGACACGTGTGTGTGTGTGTGTGTGTGTGTGTGTGTGTGTGTGTGTGTGTGTGTGTGTGTGTGTGTTTAACACAAGGAGTGGCATAGCAAATACAGAAAGGTGAAAAAGAGGAACAAGAAAAAGAACAGAGGCTGGTGGACAGTGGTGGCACAGTGATGTCACTGGTGGCACAGTGATGACATGGTGAACCTACCACAGGAGGGACAGAAACATCGTCACATCCACAACACAGAAGGGAAGGGCGAAATGTGAGAAAGGGGACAG
>WNWK01008806.1:0-55000 GCA_009830355.1 Cherax destructor | reverse complement strand
ACAGGGTGAAGTTGGAGCCATCTGTGAGCCAGTGGTTTCATTTGGTCAACTGACTTTATTTCCTTGATGTTATTATTCTGTACGAACATATTCCAGACTCTAGCCATTCTAGGAATAAATGATCTTAGATGAAGTGATGTTCTGGAGAAGGTTACAGTCAGAGTGCAGTTGTTGTTGGCTGACCGTCTTGTGGTGTAGAAGCTGTCTTCTTACTGCCCATCTTGTGGTGTAGAAGCTGTCTTTTACTGCCCATCTTGTGGTGTAGAAGCTGTCTTCTTACTGCCCATCTTGTTGTGTTGAAGATCACATCTCACTGTCCTGGGAGTGGAGTCAAGTGTGGTACTTTGACAATATTGACCTTGTACATAACAGTAAGGTCGCCCACATCCCTCCGGTGTTGATGGCTCTGATGAAATGACAGATCTATCCAGGCTGGATCCAGGCGAGAGATGAGTCGTCTTGCTCTGTTCTTTATTGTCAAGAAGTCGTTGATGAGACGGAGGACAGGCAGTCCAAGAAAGTAGAGCATACTGAAGGTGTGAGCGTACTTGTGCCTCATACAGAATCTTGCAACCTCTACTGTGAGGCAGATTCGAGATACACCGAAATGCTGCAAGCGAAATGCCGCCTTGTTTGCACGATTTACAATATGGTTCTTCATGGTCAGTCAGTTTGGAGTCAAATTTCACCCCGAGGATATTAACTTCGTCCCCGGGTACCAACACTCTCACATTCATTCTTACCACTGCTCCAGCACTACCCCTCATGGTGCTTAGAGACCATCATCACTTGTGTGACCAAGGACCACCAGGTTTTGGAACCCACTCTACCTGACGCCAGCTTTCTTTTTGTATCATCCTCCCAATTAGAGATGGACTACTTTTGGAATTCTCCCATTTGTTAACAAGTTTGTCTGTGGAGGGTCCTGTTATAGGAACTGGGATGCCTCTTATACCTTCTCCAAGCCTTGTACTCAGCAGTAACAGCCTGTATACATCGAAAGCCGAACCAAGGGTGATCTGTAGTCTTCGTTACATACTGACGGTGAGGGATGTGTTCTTGTTGTAGATTAAGGATGAGTCTAGTGAAGGCATTCACTTGGTCGTCAACATCACCTTGGAGAAGAACATTCCAATCGGAGGTGGCGAGCTCAGAGCAAAGGGCTGGCCAGTTTCCTCTTTCCCACAGCCAGGTTGTATGTGTAGATTCTTCACCTCGTTCAGCTGGGATCTTCAGTGTGGAAAAGACAGCCTTGTGGTCAGACGATCCAACATAGCCAAGGGGTTGACAAGTGACTATGCCTTCACTCACTACTGGGTCGAGGGAGGCGCCAGAGATGTGAGTACGGAAATCAACAGTTTTTCATGTCAAACACTGAAAGAAGGTCACCAGTCCCTCTGTATAAGATACTGGTTGAGGTCACCATCAATTATAATATATTGACATTTATGTTGAAGCAGAACAGAGTCCACATCTTCCATCAGGAAGTTGACGAGGTCTGTATGTTGCCACTGAGGTCTGCATGTTGCCACTGAGGTCTGCATAGTTGCACGAGAGTCTGTATGGTCTGCATGTTGCCACTGAGGTCTGCATGTTGCCACTGAGGTTTGCATGTTGCCACTGAGGTCTGCATGTTGCCACTGAGGTCTGCATGCTGCCACTGAGGTCTGCATGTTGCCACTGAGGTCTGCATGTTGCCACTGAGGTCTGCATGTTGTCACTGAGGTTTGCATGTTGCCACTGAGGTCTGCATGTTGCCACTGAGGTCTGCATGCTGCCACTGAGGTCTGTATGTTGCCACTGAGGTCTGCATGTGCCACTGAGGTCTGATGTTGCACTGAGGTTTGCATGTTGCCACTGAGGTCTGCATGTTGTCACTGAGGTTTGCATGTTGCCACTGAGGTCTGTATGTTGCCACTGAGGTCTGCATGTTACCACTGAGGTCTGCATGTTGCCACTGAGGTCTGCATGTTGTCACTGAGGTTTGCATGTTGCCACTGAGGTCTGCATGTTGTCACTGAGGTTTGCATGTTGCCACTGAGGTCTGTATGTTGCCACTGAGGTCTGCATGTTGCCACTGAGGTCTGCATGTTGCCACTGAGGTCTGCATGTTGCCACTGAGGTCTGTATGTTGCCACTGAGGTCTGCATGTTGCCACTGAGGTCTGCATGCTGCCACTGAGGTCTGCATGTTGCCACTGAGGTCTGCATGTTGCCACTGAGGTCTGCATGTTGTCACTGAGGTTTGCATGTTGCCACTGAGGTCTGTATGTTGCCACTGAGGTCTGCATGTTACCACTGAGGTCTGCATGCTGCCACTGAACTCTGTATGTTGCCACTGAGGTCTGCATGTTACCACTGAGGTCTGCATGTTACCACTGAGGTCTGCATGCTGCCACTGAACTCTGTATGTTGCCACTGAGGTCTGCATGTTACCACTGAGGTCTGCATGCTGCCACTGAACTCTGTATGTTGCCACTGAGGTCTGCATGTTACCACTGAGGTCTGCATGTTGCCACTGAGGTCTGCATGCTGCCACTGAACTCTGTATGTTGCCACTGAGGTCTGCATGTTACCACTGAGGTCTGCATGTTACCACTGAGGTCTGCATGTTACCACTGAGGTCTGCATGTTACCACTGAGAGTCTGCATGTTACCACTGAGGTCTGCATGCTGCCACTGAACTCTGTATGTTACCACTGAGGTCTGCATGTTGCCACTGAGGTCTGCATGTTGCCACTGAGGTCTGCATGTTGCCACTGAGGTCTGCATGTTACCACTGAGGTCTGCATGTTACCACTGAGGTCTGCATGTTGCCACTGAGGTCTGCATGTTGCACATGCTAGTACAGAGGTACTAGTGTTTATGTATAGCTTAAAGAACATCTTTTCTAGGTGAGTAGGGATGGCAACATCAATGTGCTGGTCATGTACACTTTTAGAGAAGCACACAGCAACACCTCCTCCGTGTTCTTGCCTGTCTCTTCTCATCCATGAGGTGTAGCCACCAATTTTCTCTCTCTCTCTCTCTCTCTCTCTCTCTCTCTCTCTCTCTCTCTCTCATATTCATATTCCTCATCTTTTTCCCCTCTCCCTGCTAACCTTTAATCTTCCCCTTCCTTCTCCCCTTGTTCTACCATCATCTTCCCTCTTTTACTTCCCCTCTCCGCCGCTGCTCCTTAATCTCTCTCTTTCTCTGTCTATTACCCCTCACGCATCACCTGGCAACCCACATCCCCCTTTCTCTCCCCCCTCTCTCTTATCCCCTCTCCTTCCTTCCTTCTCCTCCCCCTTTCTTTTCTCCGACCTTCTCACTTTTTCTCTTCTTTCTTCTACGTATATAGTGCGAGTCCCTACGTACACAGGTGTCATGGTGTCTCACCTGCCTACACAGGTGTCATGGTGACTCACCTGCCTACACAGGTGTCATAGTGACTCACCTTGCTACACAGGAGTCATGGTGACTCACCTGCTTACACAGGTGTCATGGTGACTCACCTGCCTACTCAGGTGCCATGGTGACTCACCTTGCTACACAGGTGTCATGGTGACTCACCTGCCTACTAGGTGTCATGGTGACTCACCTTGCTACACAGGTGCCATGGTGACTCACCTTGCTACACAGGTGTCATGGTGACTCACCTGCCTACTAGGTGTCATGGTGACTCACCTTGCTACACAGGTGCCATGGTGACTCACCTTGCTACACAGGTGCCATGGTGACTCACCTTGCTACACAGGTGTCATGATGACTCACCTGAAAAACGGAATAAATCTCAATTTTTTTCATGGATAAGAAACCTCATTAGATAAAAAAAAGAATTACCATTGTGTATATACAGAGGTGCATATATACAGGTGTATATACACCTATATATAGGCGTATATACAGTGAGGTATATATATATATATATATATATATATATATATATATATATATATATATATATATATATATACAGAGAGAGGTATATATCTTTCTTAGTTTATTTACACGAAGTTTAGTATATACAGTGTGTGTGTACTCACATATTTGTGGTTACAGGGGTCGAGTCATAGCTCCTGGCCCTGTGTGTGTGTGTGTTTGAGCACCTTGATAAAGCCCTGTTCATCCTTCTCTATGAACATGACTACGAGATAGAACAGCATCCAGGATGAGGGATTGATCACCTCATCTTCTACCACCCCGCCATCTCAACACCTACAAAATAACCTCTACAACGGACTGATAAAACAACTGACACAACTGGCTGTCCAAACACCTTCACAATACAGATGTTTACAAATCTTCGATTTTCCCAAACAACGTTAACAAATCATTCATTTTCCCCAATATGTTTACAAATCATCCATTTTTCTTCAAAGATATTTATATCATTCATAATAAACACATAATGCCCTCAGACGACATCTCCACTGCCTCCAGCTTCCTCCTAGCTGCAACGTTTAAAACCCATGCTTCACGTCCATACACTAGTGCTGGTATCCGTAGCTCGCCTGCTAGTGCACTCAGTTCATACACTGAGTGTCTGTGGTTCGATCCCGGGTACGGGTGGCATGTTTCCTTACACCTGCTGTCCTTGTTCACCTAGCAGTAAGTAGGTACCTGGGTGTTAGTCGACTGGTGTAGTTCGCATCTTGGGGACAAAATTAACCTAAGTTACCCAAAATGCTGTGAATAACCAGAGGCTTTCATATAGTATGTTACTGATGTCAGCTATGGTCTGTATAAGTTGTATCATGTACTTGTAGAAATAAATATTATTATTATTATACATTGCTCTTATTGCCTACATGGATAAAGTTACTGGTCTCACAGATGCCTCAGTGTACCACCCACTTTACCTTGGTCACTTCTATACCTTGGTCACTTCTATACCTTGGTCACTTCTATACCTTGGTCACTTCTATACCTTGGTCACTTCTATACCTTGGTCACTTCTATACCTTGGTCACTTCTATACCTTGGTCACTTCTATACCTTGGTCACTTCTATACCTTGGTCACTTCTATACCTTGGTCACTTCTATGCTGCACATCACTTCTCACAGGAACACCCACACACAACACCACTCACAAATATGTCACTCCATACTCCCTCCCTCCAGTGTGACCTCCAGTCTGACCTCCAGTCTGACCTTCAATCTGACCTCCAGTCTAACCTCCAGTCTAACCTCCAATCTGACCTCCAGTCTGATCTCCAGTCTGACCTCCAGTCTAACCTCCAATCTGACCTCCAGTCTGACCTTCAATCTGACCTCCAGTCTAACCTCCAGTCTGACCTCCAGTCTAACCTCCAATCTGACCTCCAGTCTGACCTCCAGTCTAACCTCCAATCTGACCTCCAGTCTGACCTGCAGTCTGACCTCAATCTGACCTCCAGTCCCTCAGCTGACCTCCAGTCTAACCTCAACTGACCCCCAGTCTGACCTCCAGTCTAACCTCCAATCTGACCTCCAGTCTGACCTCCAATCTGACCTCCAGTCTGACCTCCAGTGTGACCTCCAGTGTGACCTCCAGTCTGACCTCCAATCTGACATCCAGTCTGACCTCCAGTCTGACCTCCAATCTGACTTCCAGTCTGACCTCCAGTCTGACCTCCAGTCTAACCTCCAGTCTGACCTCCAATCTGACCTCCAGTCTGACCTCCAGTCTGACCTCCAGTCTGACCTCCAATCTGACCTTCAGTCTGACCTCCAGTCTGACCTCCAGTCTGACCTCCAGTCTGACCTCCAGCCTGACCTTCAGTCTAACCTCCAGTCTGACTTCCAGTATGACCTCCAGTCTGACCTCCACTCTAACCTCCAGTCTGACTTCCAGTCTGACCTCCAGTCTGACCTCCAGTCTGACCTCCAGTCTGACCTCCAGTCTGACCTCCAGTCTGACTTCCAGTATGACCTCCAGTCTGACCTCCACTCTAACCTCCAGTCTGACTTCCAGTCTGACCTCCAGTCTGACCTCCACTCTAACCTCCAGTCTGACTTCCAGTCTGACCTCCAGTCTGACCTCCACTCTAACCTCCAGTCTGACCTCCACTCTAACCTCCAGTCTGACTTCCAGTATGACCTCCAGTCTGACCTCCACTCTAACCTCCAGTCTGACTTCCAGTCTGACCTCCAGTCTAACCTCCAGTCTGACTTCCAGTCTGACCTCCAGTCTGACCTCCAGTCTGACCTCCAGTCTGACCTCCAGTCTAACCTCCAGTCTAATCTCCAGTCTGACCTCCAGGCTCCCACTGCCTCTACTCTCTGTTTACAACCCTCCATCACCTTGCTCTTACTTATGTTTTTTAATTTCCTTCTATTTTACATATTCTCCCAAATTCGTCGACGGACCTTTGCAACGTGTCTTCCGAATCTTCCAAAGGTACCGGGTCATCGGCGAAAAGCAACTGCGCCAACTGTACTAGACTGATTATCTTTTAAGCGAAAACATCTATTTTTCTTAATAAATATATGCGTTACAAGTTGGTGTTCGAATCTGGTGGAGAGCAGGTGTTGTGACAGGCAGGTGTAGTGATAGGTAAGTGTTGTGACAGGCAGGTGTTGTGACAGGCAGGTGTTGTGACAGGCAGGTGTAGTGACAGGTAGGTGTTGCGACAGGCAGGTGTTGCGACAGGTAGGTGTTGTGACAGGTAGGTGTTGTGACAGGTAGGTGTTGTGACAGGTAGGTGTTGTGACAGGCAAGTGTTGTGACAGGTAGGTGTTGTGACAGGTAGGTGTTGTGACAGGTAGGTGTTGTGACAGGTAGGTGTTGTGACAGGCAAGTGGTGTGACAGGCAGGTGTTGTGACAGGCAGGTGTTGTGACAGGCAGGTGTTGTGACAGGTAGGTGTTGTGATAGGTAAGTGTTGTGACAGGCAGGTGTTGTGACTGGTAGGTGTTGTGATAGGTAAGTGTTGTGACAGGCAAGTGTTGTGCAGGTGTTGTGACAGGCAGGTGTTGTGACAGGCAGGTGTTGTGACAGGTAGGTGTTGTGACAGGCAGGTGTTGTGACAGTCGGATTGTGACGGGCAGGTGTTGTGACAGGTAGGTGGTGACAGTTGTGACAGGCAGGTATTGTAACAGGCAAGTGTTGTGACAGGCAGGTGATGTGATAGGCAGGTATTGTGGCAGGCAGGTGTTGTGACAGGCAGGTGGCAGGTGTTGTGGCATGCAGGTGTTGTGACAGGCAGGCGGAAGGTGTTATGACAAGTAGGTGTTGTGACAGGCAGGTGTTGTGACAAGCAAGTGTTGTGACAGGCAGGTGTTGTGACTAGTATTTATTGTGACAAGCAGGTGTTGTAACAGGTAGGTGTTGTGACAAGTATTTGTTGTGACAGGCAGGTGTTGTGACAGGTAGATGTTGTGACAAGTATTTGTTGTGACAGGCAGGTGTTGATAGGCAGGTGTAGTGGTAGGCTTGGAAATATGTTGCGGTACACTGTGACAGGTGTTGTGGTACACTATGACAGGTGTTATGGTACTCTGCAACAGGTGTTGTGGTACACTAACAGGTGTTGTAGAACAGTGCCATGTGGTATAATGCGACAGATGTTGTGGTACAGTGTGTCAGGTGTTGGGTGGTACAGTGTGTCAGGTGTTGGATGGTACAGTGTGACAGGTGTTGGATGGTACAGTGTGACAGGTGTTGTGGTACACTGTGACAGGTGTTGTGGTACACTGTGACAGGTGTTGTGGTACACTGTGACAGGTGTTGTGGTACACTGTAACTGATGTTGTGGTACACTGTGACAGGTGTTGTGGTACACTGTGACAGGTGTTGTGGTACACTGTGACAGGTGTTGTGGTACACTGTAACTGATGTTGTGGTACACTGTGACAGGTGTTGTGGTGCACTGTGAAAGGTGTTGTGGTACACTAACATGTGTTGTAGTACACTGTGACTGCTGTGGTATACTAACAGGTGTTGTGGTACACTGTGACAGCTGCTGTGGTACACTCTAAAAGGTGTTATGGTGTATTGTGACAGATGGGGTACACTACCAGGTGTTGTATACTAACAGATGTTGTGGTACACTCTAACAGGTGTTGTTGTACACTGTGACAGCTGTTGTGGTACTTTAACAGTTGTTGTGGTACACTGTGGCAGTTGTTGTGGTACACTGTCACAGGTGTTGTACCTTCACAGACTCTCGTACCTTCAGGATGTACACATGTGTAGCGTGAGTGCAGGTGTCATGGGCGCTGTGAGTGCCCCGCGGGGCGTGCCTAGGGGCCGTGCCCCTAAGGGGTAAGGGGCGTGCCCCGGTTAAGGGTTAAGGGGTTTGAGGACGCACCAGCGACCCCCTTGATCCAGCACTAGCTAGGGGAGGGCTGGGCAGCAGGTGGCTACACCGACCACCTTGTACCAACACTGTCGGAGGTTCAACTAGCGGGCGGCCAGCGTCACCACCCGGAGTCACTGCCGGGACCGCCCACCCACCCACAACCCCCTACCACCCACCCACCCCTTACCACCTCAGTGCCACCGCCCACCACTGCTGTCACTGTGGTAACCATTCCTCCCCTCCCCCACGATTCCTTCCCCTTACTGTTTCACCCCCTCAGGTGACTCGACCTCCCCCTTCCTTTCCCCTCTCCCTAGTTCCCCTCCCCCCAGCGTGCGTGGCATGGCTGCCTTCAACAGGTGGTAGTTCCCTCCCCCCTCCCTCTCTCTCTCTCTTTCCCCTACCCGCACGTTCCACGATGCTCACCTGAACTCTCTCACTCTCTCTCCCACCCATGCAGCTGGAGGCAGCATCACAGGTGGGCGGGGCCCCACTAGTGAGAGTAAGACGGTGATGTTCCTTGCTGGTGATGTTTTTGATTGTAGTGGAGCACTGGGAGAGCTTCAGGGAGCCCCAATCTTCAACCCCACTCACAGTGGAGCACTGGGAGAGCTTCAAAGAACATCAACCATCAACCCCACTCACGGTGAAGCACTGGGAGAGCTTCAAGGAACCCCAACCATCAACCCCACTCACAGTGGAGCACTGGGAGAGCTTCAAGGAACCCCAACCATCAACCCCACTCACGGTGAAGCACTGGGAGAGCTTCAAGGAACCCCAACCATCAACCCCACTCACGGTGAAGCACTGGGAGAACTTCAAGGAACCCCAACCATCAACCCCACTCACTGTGAAGCACTGGGAGAACTTCAAGGAACCCCAACCATCAACCCCACTCACGGTGGAGCACTGGAAGAGCATCAAGAAACCCCAACCATCAACCCCACTCACGGTGAAGCACTGGGAGAGCTTCAAGGAACCCCAACCATCAACCCCACTCACGGTGAAGCACTGGGAGAACTTCAAGGAACCCCAACCATCAACCTCACTCACGGTGGAGCACTGGAAGACCATCAAGGAACCCCAACCATCAACCTCACTCACGGTGGAGCACTGAAAGGGCCACGTTCTTCCAAACGTCTCAATTTTAACCTTCCCCAAAAAGGGGGCCAAAATTTCTAACTTTACGGCGCTGGTAAGTAGCGTCACTAACGTAGCCTTGGAACCAGCGCCAGTAGCTACGTCATTAAGGCGTCGTCCAGGTCATTTAGCGACGTCAATAATAAAGTCGTTGTGGAGTAAACACCTGCCTCTCAGCTCAGTTGATGTTGCAGTAATTAAGTGGCACTCAAGTGGGAGGTATTGGCACTGCTGGGAGAGGCACCTCAGTCGGCCTATTGTGACGCCTCCACACTTGTGGCACGTTTAATTTACCTAATAGTAGACACCGGAGGGTGGGGGAGATGTGGGAGGGGAGGTGTGGGAGGGAAGGTGTGGTAGGGGAAGTGTGGTAGGGGAGGTGTGGGTAGGGGAGGTGTGGGTAGGTGGTGTGGGAGGGGAGGTGTGGGATGGGTGGTGTGGGAGGGGAGGTGTGGGCAGGGGAGGTGTGGGATGGGAGGTGTGGTAGTGAACATGTGGGAAGTAAGATGTGGGAGGATGAATGGGAGATCTCTCTCACCTGAGTGACATCACTATTTCTCACCTGTGTGCCCCTGAGACACACCTGGCCTGGCACTGCACCAGCTGGAATAGCTGGCACTCCAGCTGACACTCCAGACCACCTTTGATGAACCTAATTAGATTATCCTCTGCCCTGGGCACCAGGTCAGGCACCAAGCATTCTCACCCTTGAGGTCACTTAACAATCTCTAAGTAAACAACCTCATCCCCTGGCCCAGATTACACCATAATGTTAGCTAAGAATGGTGGACTAACTCCCATAATCATGGAAAATTAATCTGTAAAATCTTAAGGACCCCCAATGGAAATAAAGACACCAGTGGAAATAAGTCAAGGATCCCAATGGGAATAAGTGAAGGACCATAATGGAAATAAGTCAAGAACCCCAATAGTAATAAGTGAAGGGCCCCAATGGGAATAAGTCAAGGACCCCAATAAGAATAAGTCAAGGGGCACCAATGGGAATAAGTCAAGGACCCCAATAGAAATAAGTAACTTTGTCTGACATTTTGGGTTATCCTGGCTAATTTACATATGTGTTACTATGTACGATAATTTGTGTAACTGTATGTGTACCTATACCTGAATAAACTTATCTATTTACTTACTAACGTGTGTGTGTGTCACATCAACATTGCGAGAAATCAGGGAGGGCCAATAGAAAATTTCCTGCATGAGGAGCTCTCACTGTCAGAAAGTGAGCTGCGCCCTTATTAACATAATATAAAGCACTACACGACAGCAGTTGCTTCTTGTTGTGCCCAGGACACAGCATAAAAAAATACAACAATACGTGAAAAGGATCCATCCTCGCCTATTGTGAGAACAAGCTGAGAACAGGTCGAGAGGAGGGAGTAGTGGTACTATTAATAGTAGTAAAAATAATAGTAGTATTAACAGTAGTAGTATTAGTAATAGTAGTAACAGTAGTAGTAGTAGTAGTAATAATAATAAAAGTAATAGTAGTAGTAACAGTAGTAGAATTAGTAATAGTAGTAACAGCAGTAGTAGTACTAATCGTAGTAGTAGTAGTAGTAGTAACAGTAGTACTAATCGTGGTAGCAATAGTAATATTAGTAATAGTAGTAACAGCAGTAATAGTACTAATTGTAGCAGTAGTAGTAACAGTAGTACTAATCGTAGTATCAATAGCAGTAGTAGTAGTAGTAGTAGTAGGAAGGGTGAGAGAGCTGCCAAACCTGAAGAAGCGATGGACTTAAGACTTTCCTAACGTCTTGAAAGCCGCGAGAACACTTGAAGAAGTCTTAGGTATTGGGAAAGTCTTGTTTCCTTTGTAAAGTGAGATCAAAATGCTGGCTACTTCTCCGTCATAGAAGAAGAGGCCAGCAACTCTTTAACCTCTTTCTTATAGAAAGTGAGCAGGGAATGGGGTGAGAGGGGCCCAGAAACACAGCATCTCAGATATAGACACATGAGAGGGGGCCCAGAACCACAGCATCTCAGATATAGACACATGAGAGGGAGCCCAGAACCACAGCATCTCAGATATAGACACATGAGAGGGGGCCCAGAAACACAGCATCTCAGATATAGACACATGAGAGGGGGCCCAGAACCACAGCATCTCAGATATAGACACATGAGAGGGAGCCCAGAACCACAGCATCTCAGATATAGACACATGAGAGGGAGCCCAGAACCACAGCATCTCAGATATAGACACATGAGAGGGGGCCCAGAACCACAGCATCTCAGATATAGACACATGAGAGGGGCCCAGAACCACAGCATCTCATATATAGACACATGAGAGGGGCCCAGAACCACAGAATCTCAGATATAGACACATGAGAGGGGGCTCAGAACCACAGAATCTCAGATATAGACACATGAGAGGGAGCCCAGAACCACAGCATCTCAGATATAGACACATGAGAGGGGCCCAGAACCACAGCATATCAGATATAGACACATGAGAGTGGCCCAGAACCACAGCATCTCAGATATAGACACATGAGAGTGGCCCAGAACCACAGCATCTCAGATATAGATACATGAGAGGGGCCCATAAGAACATAAGAAAGAAGGAACACTGCAGCAGGCCTACTGGCCCATGCGAGGCAGGTCCAAGTCTCCAACGGGCTTAAGCCAATGCCCCGACCCAGCCAGGTCAGGTTACATTCACTTAAGGAAGGAGCACGGCATCTGACCTAGTGGCACAAGCTAGTCAGGACCAACTCACACCCACCCATATATTTATCTAGCCGACCACCTGGATTTAACCCTCCCCAGGTAAACTCCAGGTAGTCAGGTCACTTCCACTTAAGGAATTAGTACGTCATCTGACCTAGTAACACAAGCTAGTCAGGTCCAACTCACACCCACCCACACCCACTCATGTATTTATCTAACCTATTTTTAAAACTACACAACGACCCAGCCCCTATGACGGTACTCGGGAGTTTGTTCCACTCAGAACCACAGCATCTCAGATATAGTCACATGAGAGGGGCTCAGAACCACAGCATCTCAGATATAGACACATGAGAGGGGCTCAGAACCACAGCATCTCAGATATAGACACATGAGAGGGGCTCAGAACCACAGCATCTCAGATATAGACACATGAGAGGGGTCTCAGAACCACAGCATCTCAGATATAGACACATGAGAGGGGCTCAGAACTACAGCATCTCAGATATAGACACATGAGAGGGGCTCAGAACCACAGCATCTCAGATATAGACACATGAGAGGGGCTCAGAACCACAGCATCTCAGATATAGACACATGAGAGGGGTCTCAGAACCACAGCATCTCAGATATAGACACATGAGAGGGGCCCAGAACCACAGAATCTCAGATATAGACACATGAGAGGGGCCCAGAACCACAGCATCTCACATATAGACACATGAGAGGGGCTCAGAACCACAGCATCTCAGATATAGACACATGAGAGGGGTCTCAGAACCACAGCATCTCAGATATAGACACATGAGAGGGGCCCAGAACCACAGCATCTCAGATATACACATGAGAGGGGCCCAGAACCACAGCATCTCAGATATAGACACATGAGAGGGGGCCCAGAACCACAGCATCTCAGATATAGACACATGAGAGGGGGCCCAGAACCACAGCATCTCAGATATAGACACATGAGAGGGGCCCAGAACCACAGCATCTCAGATATAGACACATGAGAGGGGGCACAGAACCACAGCATCTCAGATATAGACACATGAGAGGGTCTCAGAACCACAGCATCTCAGATATAGACACATGAGAGGGGGCTCAGAACCACAGCATCTCAGATATAGACACATGAGAGGGTTCCCAGAACCACAGCATCTCAGATATAGACACATGAGAGGGGCTCAGAACCACAGCATCTCAGATACAAACACTGAAGAACCAAACGTTTCCAACACAAGTTATTTAACCAACTTAACTACACTTATTAACTCATCTAGTGTGTGGGTCACCACTCGTAAACAAACACTTAACTCAACGCCCCTAACATCACATAAATTTATAAGCCAGCGTCTGCAAGCAGGAAGCCTATAATTGCTTTGCAGTATATTGTTCTTTCATCTTGTTGCAGCAGCTTCTCTGTCTTATTGCAGAGAAAGTTGCTTGATAGACCTGTATTAAGTTCAACAACTTTAGCTTAATTTAGGTTAGGTAAGATTGGTCAGGAAACAGAACAAGTGTTTCCTGACGCGGGTCTTAGTCATATGATGACCCACAGCTGGAGCTTTTGGTCATCTGACCGAGGCCTTCCACTGGCTTACCCCTCCACCCCTTTAAAATTATGGTCATGATTATAACCATTTTTTTTACATATTTTCAAGAACTTTCAATAGTTGGAAAAATACTTCATGTTAGACTGAAGACGTCGACTCCAAGCTGAGGGACTGATTACCTCAAACTCCTCCTCATTTTCCATTTTTCTCTGCATTGAACTGAAGAAGCCACTAGCTGGCGATAAGTTTCCAGCCTGAAGATACCCAAATGTTGAACGTGTCTCATTTATCAACTTCCTGTGGTAGACTGATTAATGGGGTTTAAAGCCTATCGACTACACGAGGGTCATTAAGATGGGCCTAACCTTTTTCACCCCCCGAAGAGAATACTTAAATCCCTAAAATAGGGATTAAAGTATACGCTGTCCCTAGTCACCTAGCAGTAAGTAGGTACCTGGGTGTTAGTCACTTTACACCTGCTGTCCCTGTTCACCTAGCAGTAAGTAGGTACCTGGGTGTTAGTCGACTGGTGTGGGTCTCATCCTGTGGGACAAAATTAACCTAAGTTGCGGGAAATGCTCTTCATAACAAGGGGCTTTCTATATAGTGTCACTGATGTCAGCTATGGTCTGTATAAGTTGTATCATGAACCTGTTGAAATAAAGATTATTATTATTATTATTATTATTATTACGTAGGTGAGGTGGTAAGCCAGTAGGTCACGATCACATGACAAATTTTGGTTTGATAACGTTCTTTCAGAAGTGTAATGTTGTTTATAAATAGATCATTCAATTGTATATATTTTCTTTCTACCATTACGCAGATTGTCGCCATAGTAAGGGTCCTCGAGTGGAAATAAGTCACATAGACTTAGCTGGATTATCCTAGGTTAAAATCTACCTTGTTTATCACCAGTGTGTATATATAGAATCCACGTGCACTCGCAAGTATTGGGAATATTTGTCTCACCCATGGTGTGTGAATTATAATGGTAGCTACTGGATGTCACAAACTCCTTAGTATTGTCTCTTTATAACAATAATAATAATAATAATAATAATAATACAGTGCCTGCGCTCTGAAGGAGGGGTGTTGAAGTTGCAGTTTTTTAACTGTAGTGTAGGCGCGCCTTTGGCAAGACAGTGATGGAGTGAATGATAATAAAAGTGTTTCTTCTTTTTCAAGTCACCCTGCCTCGGTGGGAAACGGCCAGTGTTAATAAATTATAAAATAATAATAATCTTTATTTCTACAAGTACATGATACAAGGTATACAGACCATAGCTGATATCAATGACATACTATATAGAAAGTCTCTGGTTATGCAAAACATTCTGGGCAACTTAGGTTAATTTTGTTCCCCAGGATGCGACCCACACCAGTCGACTAACACCCAGGTACCTATTTACTGCTAGGTGAACAGGGACAGCAGGAAGGAAACACGCCCCAATGTTTCCACCCGTACTGGGGATCGAACCACGGACACTCGTGTGAGCTGAGTGCACTACCAATCGAACTTGAATATCGCCACGTACACTGAGGCAATGAAAGACTCATTTGCCTGCCCGTGTGTCGCAGCCGGGGCGACGCTGCTCTGGACACCAGATGACCACCTAACCTCACAGGACGACACATCTTGGGGTAACTTCCTGTTGGCTGGAATTCTTTCTGAGTGGTGGAGACGCACATTGTGTTGCTGGCTGGAATTTTTCCAGAGTGGTGGAGACGAACGTTGTGTCGTTGGCTGGAATTTTTCCAGAGTGGTGGAGACGAACGTTGTGTCGTTGGCTGGAATTCTTTCTGAGTGGTGGAGACGCACATTGTGTTGCTGGCTGGAATTTTCCAGAGTGGTGAGACGAACGTGTGCGTTGGCTGGAATTTTTCCAGAGTGGTGGAGACGAACGTTGTGTCGTTGGCTGGAATTCTTTCTGAGTGGTGGAGACGCACATTGTGTTGCTGGCTGGAATTTTTCCAGAGTGGTGGAGACGAACGTTGTGTCGTTGGCTGGAATTTTTCCATAGTAGTGGAGACGCACATTGTGTCGTTGTCTGGAATTCTTGCAGAGTAGTGGAGACAGACACATAGAGTGCTGTTGGTATGTTGCTCTGGGATCATTTTCCCGCTGAGTAAGCGTTCCTTAATACGTGTACGGAGACTGCTGGTTATACAGGGTAATGTGAGGAACTGCGTGAGGCGTTTGTGGTGTCATTACAACTCTGCTGCTGCATGTCTGCCTCGGGGAAGTGGAAGAATAAATGATGAAGGGTGTGGAGAGCGGAGGAGGAAGAGGCAGGCAAGAATTGATGGGTTTTAGAGGATAGGAAGTCATGACCGTGGGATGTGGTGTCAAGCTTCATTTTACAAAGGTCCTTCCCTTATTCTTCTCGTCCCTCTTTCCTCCTTTCTCTCTTTTTCCTCTTTCCTCTCTTACCTTCTTCCTTTCTTACCTCCTTCCTACGTGTAATCACATAAAAGCACTCGTTCGTGGTGGACCCCATCCTATATATATATATATATATATATATATATATATATATATATATATATATATATATATATATATATATTGTTGTAGTGTGTGTGTGTGTAGAAAGAGAAAACTTTTGTTTCTTTTTTTCGGGTCACCCTGCCTTGGTGGGAGACGACCAATGTGTTGAAAAAAAAATCACATGTAGGCAACAATATGGGAGTGTAAATTGAGACTACATATAGAGATCTCCACCTGGAAACCTCAAGAGACTGAACACAGGATGGCAGGTATAATGTTTGTCAGGAAACAGGACAAGTGTTTCCTGACGCTGTGTTGCAAGAGGGGTGATGGAAAAAAGTTCCTTGAACGCGGAACTGGCTAATGGAACTTTGGTCTCCAATGCCCCGTCGAGAAACCGAAATTTCAACCTCCTGAATAAACCTTTATTTACTTTACTGTAGTTATCTGCTGGGTTAATTTTAATACCACAGCACAAGAGTCTACTTACCTCATGATAACAAGTAACGTAACAGTGAGTGGGTGGGTCTGGCCGGTTATTTTTCATCGCTTCCCAAAAAATCCTGGAGCATCAAGACAAACATGAGAGATGGCATAATGCTTGAGCAAATATAGGCTGCGAGAGTGGCTGACCACACGGCAAATGGAAGGCTGCCATTACACTGTCTTGCTAACCACTCAGGAATTAAAAACGACGAGAAACTGAAGGAAGGAACTATTTTCAGAACGATTACTGGAGAGAGACACAAACACAGGGACAAACAGAAGTATACGTACTTACAAAGTAGCAGTAACATGTCCAGTGTCAATAGACAGAATTCCATCCATGACAAGACATCCAAATATTTCTAAAGTGAAGCTCTTACCACTGCACCATGGCAGCCTAGCAACAACCACCACTGCACCATGGTACCCTAGCAACAACCACCACTACACCATGGCAGCCTAGCAACAACCACCACCATTGCATCATGACAGCCTAGCAACAACCACCACTGCTCCATGATAGCCTAGCAACAATCACCACTACACCATGGCAGCCTAGCAATAACTACCACCAGCACTGCATCACTACAGCCTAGCAACAACCACCACTGCACAATGATAGCCTAGCAACAACTACCACTGCACCATGATAGCCTAGCAACAATCACCACTACACCATGGCAGCTTAGCAACAACTACCACTGCACCATGGTACCCTAGCAACAACCACCACTACACCATGGCAGCCTAGCAACAACCACCACCATTGCATCATGACAGCACATGCCTAAGCAACAACCACCACTGCTCCATGATAGCCTAGCAACAATCACCACTACACCATGGCAGCCTAGCAACAACCACCACCACCATTGCATCATGAAAGCCTAGCAACAACCACCAGTGCACCATGGTAACCTAGCAACAACCACCACCACTACTGCATCATGACAGCTTACACCACAACTATCAACACTACAACTATCAACACTGCAACTATCAACACCACAACTATCAACACTACAACTATCAACACTGCAACTATCAACACCACAACTATCAACACTACAACTATCAACACTGCAACTATCAACACCACAACTATCAACACTACAACTATCAACACTGCAACTATCAACACTACAACTATCAACACCAAATATCAACACCGCAACTATCAACACCACAACTATCAACACTACAACTATCAACACTGCAACTATCAACACTGCAACTATCAACAACACAACTATCAACACCAACTATCAACACTGCAACTATCAACACCACAACTATCAACACTACAACTATCAACACTGCAACTATCAACACCACAACTATCAACACTACAACTATCAACACTGCAACTATCAACACTACAACTATCAACACTGCAACTATCAACACTACAACTATCAACACGGAAACTATCAACACTACAACTACCAACAACACAACTATCAACACCAACTATCAACACTGCAACTATCAACCAAACACAACTATCAACACCAACTATCAACACTGCAACTATCAACACCACAACTATCAACACTACAACTATCAACACTGCAACTATCAACAATACAACTATCAACACTACAACTATCAACACTGCAACTATCAATACTGCAGCTATCAACACTATAACTATGAACGCTTCAACTATCAACACTGCAACACAGAGTTCCTCTACACTAGCAGTTTCCAACTTTTTAGTCCATGTACCCCCTCCCTTTCCAAACTATGGCTAATTTCCCCCTTCTAAACTATGGCCCATTACCCCCTACCCTTCCAAACCATGACCCTCTCACCCCACTAGTCACCTTTGTCACTCAAGACTTCATGTCTACAGAAACACGTATCTTGTCTCACGTACATTACCTTCCCTAGACAAACTTTAGTTCTCGTTCTTCCACTAAATGATGATGATAATGATAGTGAGGAATGACAAGCAGAGTTATGGAAATAGATAGTATCATTGGCATGTTGTTGCTTGCCCTGTAACGCGCCAGACGGACCTGCAAGGGGCTGCACAATGTACAATAAATTTGAAAGCTCAGCCAGGTTCAAAGACAAGTTGGGAGAAATTGAAGACAGCTTAACTTGTCACTTTATCACCATCCATTCTATATCTTCATCACCATCCATCCTGTATCTTCATCACTTTCCATCCTGTATCTACACCATCCATCCCCTGGCAATATTTTTTTTACTACTGTGTTTTCCCCTTGTTGATCCATAATAATAATATCTTTATTTACTACAAGTACATGTACAAGGTATACAGACCATAGCTGACATCAATGACATACTACTATATAGAAAGCCCCTTGTTATGTAGAGCATTTCCCGCAAATTAGTTGTGTCCCAGGATGCGAAAAGGAGGGAGTATATATAGGCCAGCAGACAGTGACTGGAAAAAGAGACAGGAAACTTTGGAGGTAGTAGTAGTGGAGGTAGTAGTAGTAGTAGTAGTAGTAGTGGAGTCAGTCATATACTACTACTACCTCCAACACTTCCTCTCTTGTCCCGTCCCTGTCTGCTGGCCTATATATACTCCCTCCTTCTCTTCTTTGTGTCAGTGTGACTTTGTAAATGGTCAAAGTTGGACCGAAACGTCGTGGTAAGCCCCTCTCTTCTATATGCGGGTTATTTGTGTACATTCACACATCTAAAAGTGGATATATGGTATGGTAATCACTATATGGGCTTTTCTTATTAGTATCTCTTTATTCCAACTTCGTCATAATCGATTGGCAGACTAGGCTTTAAATAATAACATATCAACAGGACCCCAAAATGTCTGACTTTTTTGGGTTATTCTAGATAATTTAGATATGTTACTATGTATGATAATAGTAGTTTATGCGTGCCTGTACCTAAACTTAATTATAATCACATACTCAAACACAATGTTACGACGAACTTAACATAGGAGAGTAGCAATTAACACAGCACGCTTGTCCACTACAATTAGAGCCGGGGAACTGACTTCCTTATTGCACATTGCAATGACTGTAACTATTGCAACATCCACCAGTTCACTGGGCAGGTTGGGTAATGGGGTTTAAAGGGGCGCATAAGTTCCCCCCCTCTTCTAATAACATGTTAATTTTCCACTATAATCTACCTTGTCCATGATTGTCCATAATTGTGTTGATAGACACAATTGTCATCAAAGATTTAAGTTATACCATGAATTAAGGAAAGTTCCTAAACTTCACCTTACGAAACAAAGCAAATGTGATAGTAATTATGGACAAGGTAGATTATAGTGGAAAAATTAACATGTACTCACCTATTTGTACTCACCTATTTGTGGTTGCAGGGGTCGAGTCATAGCTCCTGGCCCCGCCTCTTCACTGATTGCTACTAGGTCCTCTCTCTCCCTGCTCCATGAGCTTTATCAAACCTAGTCTTAAAACTATGTATGGTTCCTGCCTCCACTATGTCGCTTTCTAAGCTATTCCACTTCCTGACAACTCTATGACTGAAGAAATACTTCCTAACATCCCTTTGACTCATAGGAGTCTTCAACTTCCAATTATGACCCTTGTTTCTGTGTCCCCTCTCTGGAACATCTTGTCTCTGTCCACCTTATCTATTCCTCGCAGTATTTTATATGTCGTTATCATGTCTCCCTAACCCTCCTGTCCTCTAGTGTCGTCAGGCCGATTTCTTAACCTTTCTTCGTAGGACAATCCTTAGCTCTGGGACTAGTCTTGTTGCAAACCTTGCACTTTCTCTAATTTCTTGACGTGCTTGACCAGGTGTGGGTTCCAAACCGGTGCTGCATACTCCAGTATGGGCCTGACGTATATGGTATACAGAGTCTTGAATGATTCCTTAGTGAGGTATTGGAACGCTATTCTTAGGTTTGCCAGCCGCCCGTATGCTGCAGCAGTTATCTGATTGATGTGTGCCTCAGGAGATGTGCTCGGTATTATACTCACCCCAAGATCTTTTCTTTGAGTGAGGCTTGCAGTCTTTGGCCACCTAGACTATACTCTGTCTGCGGTCTTCTTTGCCCTTCCCGATCTTCATGACTTTAATGCCCTTTAATGCTTATCGACTACAAGTGTCATTAAGGATGCACATTAACCCTTTCACCCCCAGACAAGAATACATTAATACCTAAAATAGGGATTGAAGTCAAGTCTGAACATATATATGCTAAGAGGAATACACCTCAGGGTATATAATGAAAATAAGTAACTTTGACTTTTTTGGGTTATCCTAGGTAATTTCCACATGTATTATGTATGATAATTGTACTTATGTGTACCTGTACCTATATAATTATTATTATTATAATCAAAAGGAAGCGCTAAAACTACCAGGGTCATACAGTTGTATCTATATAAACTTGTTTTTCTAAAGAATCAAACTTATTGAAGCATTTTAAAAAAAAAGTCACGAAACGGACTTTTTAATATAATTTGAAAGACGGACAATATACAGGTGGACAGGCACTTAAAGTCAGTACCTGACCAGCCGGGCTGTGGGTCGTACTTTGGATCACGTGCGGCCAGCAGTAACAGCCTGGTTGATCAGGCCCTGATCCACCATGAGGTCTGGTCACAGACCGGGCCGCGGGGGCGTTGACCCCCGGAACTCTCTCCAGGTATACATGTGGTGAATCCCAAGCGGAATTTTTACTTTTTCATCCTAAAAATCAAACGAGGAATAAATAATTTTTTGGCATACTTTTATAATTAACAAAATACAGTGAAGAAAGAACGCAGCTAAATGTTTGAACAATATAAACAGGAAATGGTTGAAAAGAAATCTTTAAAAATCACTAAATTGTGGCACATTCTCAGCGTTTGTTTAAATTCTCTAAAACTGAATTCGGTAAGGATATTGAGTTTTATATCACATTTTGTATGTTATCGCGAGTATTTTGACCAGTGGTGTGATTCTTACAAACCAACCTATTTTTTTAATCATGGATAAACGCTAAACCCATAGGGGTTATATAATTTGGGGGCGGAGAGGAGGTATCGAGATTCAATCCATGAAAAGGGAGGGAAGGTACAGCTCCGTGAATCAAGAGCCCCCTCATCGACATCAAGGTACCTTCCTCAAGAAGACAAATCAAACTAGCCCAGCCATAAATAACAAAATAGCCACAATACCATGACTGGAACAATACACAAATATTGTGCGGGTTAGTTGTTTACAGCCTCGCCATGTACAGAAGATCTGACTTACTTTTAACATCAGCAAAAGGCAGTATGGAAACAACTTTCTGGGTTTGATCAAAGTAACTTGTGAGTTCATTACCTTTATAACTTGCTCAGCTATCAAAACTTTGGGGTCCAGTCCCTGGACCCATTATGTACCTCTGTAATCTTTTGACTACCGCCCACAGGATGGGTATGGGGTGCATAATAAAGATATTAAACTGAAAAACTGATCAAAGTGACATCAGAATCAATTCGACTCCTGATTCACACTGCTCCCATTATTACTAACAGCTGACCCTCTCTATTTAATGTTCATGTAAATAACTCAGTTCACTTTATTCCTATGGTATCTCATTTTACTGGTGTGAGAAATTGTGTGGGTGAATTTCACAGGTACAATACTGAATTAACATTTCATTAACATTTCACACACATAACTGGGGGAGAAATCTGGTACATCTAAAACAGATTACACTGATAATAGTGGCACCTCGAAGACAGGTGGGACTTTAGTAACAGTGGGTCACAACTCAGTCCCTCCTTCGATGTTCACCTTCTCAGCTCCCCAAACTCAGTCCCTCCTTCGATGTCCACCTTCTCAGCTCCCCAAACTCAGTCCCTCCTTTGATGTCCACGTTCTCAGCTCCCCAAACTCAGTCCCTCCCTCGATGTCCACCTTCTCAGCTCCCCAAACTCAGTCCCTCCCTCGATGTCCACCTTCTCAGCTCCCCAAACTCAGACACTCCCTCGATGTCCACCTTCTCAGCTCCCCAAACTCAGTCCCTCCCTCGATGTCCACCTTCTCAGCTCCCCAAACTCAGACACTCCCTCGATGTCCACCTGTAGATACACAATTTCAGATAAACATTATTATCCCCATTAATTCTTACACACAAATTATAGGAATCTTATAAAAAAAATTCTACAACTGTAAATGATCTTCACAAGTTGAGTTTACTTAGTTATTTTAATATTTAAAGTTATAATGATGACTGTGAGTTCTGGTGTAACTTACAGCTAGGCTAAAATATCGCAAGGTTAGGTTAGGTTAGGTAAGGTTAGTCAGGAAACATTTTCCTGACGCGGGTCTTAGTCAGATGATGACCCGCCGTTGGAGATTTTGGTCATCTGACCGAGGCCTTCCGCTGGCTTACCGGTCCACCCCTTTAAAAATTATGGTTATAGTTATAACCATTTAGTTATAACCGCAAGGACCCAGACGGAAATAAGTCGCTTGAGTTTTTTTTGGGTTATCCTGGGTAATTTACACATGTTCCTATGTATGATAATTGTACTTGTGTGTACCTTTGTCTCAATAAACGTATTTATGTGCAGCCAGCCAAGTAATGGTCGATTATGTGGCCGAAATAAGTGGAAATAAAGAGCTTTCCTTGAAGGTGGTTAGCTTCAAGGAATTATGTTATTGCAGGTATCCTGCGTACATGTGGCTGCAGTGGTCGAGTCATAGCTCCTGGCCCCGCCTCTTCGCTGGTCGCTGCTAGGTCCACTCTGTCCCTGCTCCATAAGCTTTATCGTATCTCTTCTTAAAGCTATGTATGGATCCTGCCTCCACTACATTCTCCAGACTGTTCCACTTCCTGACAACTCTGTGGCTGAAGAAGTACTTCCTAATATGTGTCTGTTAATGTGATCAGTTCGTGCACTCCCAGAGATCAGGTCATGCACTCCCAGAGATCAGGTCGTGCACTCCCAGAGATCAGGTCGTGCACTCCCAGAGATCAGGTCGTGCACTCCCAGAGATCAGGTCGTGCACTCCCAGAGATCAGGTCGTGCACTCCCAGAGATCAGGTCGTGCACTCCCAGAGATCAGGTCGTGCACTCCCAGAGATCAGGTCGTGCACTCCCAGAGATCAGGTCGTGCACTCCCAGAGATCAGGTCGTGCACTCCCAGAGATCAGGTCGTGCACTCCCAGAGATCAGGTCGTGCACTCCCAGAGATCAGGTCGTGCACTCCCAGAGATCAGGTCGTGCACTCCCAGAGATCAGGTCGTGCACTCCCAGAGATCAGCTCGTGCACTCCCAGAGATCAGCTCGTGCACTCCCGGAATTTCTTTGAAATCTGTCTACACGGGCAGCAAAATGACCTCTTCAGTGGTGCAGCCTACCTTCTTCCACTCCTTTCACCTCCTTCCACTCCTGTCATCATCTTCCACTCCTTTCATTTTCTCCTTCCAGTCCTCCTTTCATCTCTCTTCTCTTCCAAGGACTAAGAGGAAAAATGTAGACATTTTTTTCCCTGCTGCTTGTGGAAGACGGAACCAAAACATTGTTTTTCTTTTACAAATGTTGAATAAACTATTTTCTCAGGATCTGATTCTCTTTTCTTCGGGAGACAAAACTTTACTTTTGTGATCTGATCCACCTTACTCCCGCGTCTCTTTCCCCATAACCCATTCCCTCAAGCGAATGGGGAATGGGGGGAAATATTTAGCCTCCGCGATGGGTTTTTTGGGGTAACTGGAAGCGACAATGCCGGGTGAAAAGACAAACTTTTTTATTTGTTTATTTTACGAGAGTACTGAAGACACCCGCAGTTGCGACTACGATAATGTAAATGAGTTACGTAAGGGACACAGCCGCTAACTCGAAAGTCAGAATTTTTTTTTTTTTTAAGAACTCATAGATGTTTCAGTGACTTAGAGATTCATTGTGGTTACAGATTTCATAAAGTTATGGTACAATAATGATTTGATGCAAATGTATGTTTAAAAGCTACACAGCCTAATATTCAGACACCACTCCTACGAGCCCTCCCAGGGCGGGGAAGGTGCCAGAGCTAGAGCTTGCTACCACCTGCAGCTCACAAGACTGCCATTCCCACGAGCCCACCTGGGGCGGGGAAGATGGCAGACCAGAGGCCTAGCTTCTCCCTACGAGCCCCGTGAGGGCGGGGAATGGGGCTAGGCCTAGGGACAGCTAGTCCCAGATGAGGGGGGCACTTCTACCTTCTCCCATGGCAGACAGATCTCTTAAGACACTCCCATGACAGGGAGCCAAAGCCGGGTCACCATCTGGAAAAGACCCGGGCCGGGAGTACCGGTGAATCAAGAAGCACAAGCCTAGTAGCCATAATACTTTAATGGTTATAATCATAACCCTAATTTTTAAAGGGGTGGACTAGTAATCCAGCGGAAGTCCTCGGTCAGATGACCAAAAGCTCCAGCCGCGGGTCATTATATGTCTAATATCCGCGTCAGGAAACACTTGTCCTGTTTCCTGATAAATCTTACCTAACCTAGTAGCGATCAGGGAAGAGGTGGGCCAGAAGCTGTGAATCGATCCCTGCAACAATATATAGGCGAACACATTTACTCTTTCTAACCTCAGGCACGTCACCTCTTAAGGAAATATACACCAAGAGGTGTATTTCTCTCGGTGTATATATGCTGAGTTTAATCCCTATTTTAATAATAATAATAATATCTTTATTTCTACAAGTACATGTATAAGGTATACAGACCATAGCTGACATCAATGACATACTACTATATAGAAAGCCGCTTGTTATGCTGAGCATTTCGGGTAAATTAGTTCAGTTTTGTCCCAGGATGCGACCCACACCAGTCCACTAACACCCAGGTACCCATTTTATTAATGGGTGAACATAGACAACCGGTGTCTTATGGAAACACGTCTTAAGGCATTCATATCTAGCGATGAGAAAGGCTATGTGCAGTCTTACTAACCCTAGTGTAGTCCATAGGCTTTAAATCGTATTACCCAACCAACCCCGCCCTGAGGCCTGGTGGCAAAAGCTCTCGCTTCACACGGTGTTTCCGGGTTCGATTCCCGGCGAGGGTAGAAACAGGACGTTTCCTTACACCGGTTGTCTATGTTCACCCATCAGTAAAATGGGTACCTGGGTGTTAGTGGACTGGTGTGGGTCGCATCCTGGGACAAAATTGACCTAATTTGCGGGAAATGCTCTACATAACAAGGGGCTTTCTATATAGTAGTATGTCATTGATGTCAGCTATGGTCTGTATACCTTGTACATGTACTTGTAGAAATAAAGATATTATTATTATGTGCTGAGGTGGTCTCACCTAGGTGACGTGCCGAGGTGGTCTCACCTAGGTGACGTGCCGAGGTGGTCTCACCTAGGTGACGTGCCGAGGTGGTCTCACCTAGGTGACGTGCCGAGGTGGTCTCACCTAGGTGACGTGCCGAGGTGGTCTCACCTAGGTGACGTGCCGAGGTGGTCTCACCTAGGTGACGTGCCGAGGTGGTCTCACCTAGGTGACGTGCCGAGGTGGTCTCACCTAGGTGACGTGCCGAGGTGGTCTCACCTAGGTGACGTGCCGAGGTGGTCTCACCTAGGTGACGTGCCGAGGTGGTCTCACCTAGGTGACGTGCCGAGGTGGTCTCACCTAGGTGACGTGCCGAGGTGGTCTCACCTAGGTGACGTGCCGAGGTGGTCTCACCTAGGTGACGTGCCGAGGTGGTCTCACCTAGGTGACGTGCCGAGGTGGTCTCACCTAGGTGACGTGCCGAGGTGGTCTCACCTAGGTGACGTGCTGAGGTGGTCTCACTTAGGTGACGTGCTGAGGTGGTCTCACCTAGGTGACGTGCTGAGGTCTCACCTAGGTGACGTGCTGAGGTCTCACCTAGGTGACGTTCTGAGGTGATCTCATTTAAGTGATGTGCTGATGTCTTTATCCAGAGAGACGGTCTGGTAAAAGGTGCGATGGACATGGCAGCTTTATGAACGTTTGATTTCAGGTTGTGTTCTGGTAGCTTAGTCAGGTTAAGCGCTCCATCCCACCTCTAGATGGGAAATTACCTTCCGGTATTTAATCTGTCTACAACCGTATCATTACGATTTTTTGAGACACATACTGAATACATATGAAAGTGCACATACATACATTATTATTATTATAATAATCAAAAGAAGCGCTAAACCAGAGGTCATACAGCGCAGCGCACATATGTACATTATTATTATTATAATCAAATAGAAGCGCTAAACCACAGGGGCCACATATGTACAGAAATTCACATACGTACACATGCATACATATTTTTATATTGGAGATTTATGACCACTCATTTTTTCTATTTTTGATGCATTGTGATATAGGAGGCTGGGCTTATAAAATATGGGGATCCCTTTTTCATTTGTTTGGTGTTTTTTTTAAATTATTTGTATAAATAGGTCACCATGGGGCCTACGAAGATTAGTGATAACAGCCAACCAAAAAGAAAATTGGTTGGGAAAAATTCGTTCGGTATTCGAACAGATCGACACTCGAACAGTCTTCTGGAATGAATTAAGTTCGAGTACCGAGGTTCCATTGTATTCACTAGTGACGCTTGAACCACTTCTGTACACCAGCTGTCGTTACTACTATACTACTACTATAATAATAGTGTTACTACTATATTACTACTGCTACTATATATTACTACTACTACAATACTGCTGCTACTATACTACTACTATTACTATATGTACTACACTGCTACTTCACTACATAAGTGTTGCACATGTATCTAACTTATCAACATGTAGGTGGTTCTCTGAACCATATATCTACGTAAGTGTAGTCTTGTGTAGTGTAGTCTTGTGTAGTGTAGTTTTGTGTAGTGTAGTCTTGTATAGTGTAGCCTTGTATAGTGTAGTCTTGTATATTGTATTCTTGTATAGTGTAGTCTTGTGTAGTGTAGTCTTGTGTAGTGTAGTTTTGTGTAGTGTAGTCTTGTATAGTGTAGCCTTGTATAGTGTAGTCTTGTATAGTGTAGCCTTGTGTAGTGTAGTCTTGTGTAGTGTAGTCTTGTATAGTGTAGCCTTGTATAGTGTAGTCTTGTATAGTGTAGTCTTGTATAGTGTAGTCTTGTATATTGTATTCTTGTATATTGTATTCTTGTATAGTGTAGTCTTGTGTAGTGTAGTTTTGTGTAGTGTAGTCTTGTATAGTGTAGCCTTGTATAGTGTAGTCTTGTATATTGTATTCTTGTATAGTGTAGTCTTGTGTAGTGTAGTCTTGTGTAGTGTAGTCTTGTGTAGTGTAGTCTTGTATAGTGTAGTCTTGTATAGTGTAGCCTTGTGTAGTGTAGTCTTGTATAGTGTAGTCTTGTATAGTGTAGTCTTGTATATTGTATTCTTGTATATTGTATTCTTGTATAGTGTAGTCTTGTGTAGTGTAGTCTTGTGTAGTGTAGTCTTGTATATTGTATTCTTGTATAGTGTAGTCTTGTGTAGTGTAGTCTTGTGTAGTGTAATCTTGTATAGTGTAGTCTTGTGTAGTGTAGTCTTGTATAGTGTAGTCTTGTATAGTGTAGTCTTGTGTAGTGTAGTCTTGTATAGTGTAGTCTTGTATAGTGTAGTCTTGTGTAGTGTAGTCTTGTATAGTGTAGTCTTGTATAGTGTAGTCTTGTGTAGTGTAGTCTTGTATAGTGTAGTCTTGTATAGTGTAGTCTTGTATAGTGTAGTCTTGTGTAGTGTAATCTTGTATAGTGTAGTCTTGTATAGTGTAGTCTTGTGTAGTGTAGTCTTGTGTAGTGTAGTCAAGTGTAGTGTAGTCAAGTGTAGTGTAGTCTTGTATAGTGTAGTCAGTCAAGTGTAGTGTAGTCAGTCAAGTGTAGTGTAGTCAGTCAAGTGTAGTGTAGTCAGTCAAGTGTAGTGCAGTCTTGTATAGTGTAGTCATGTGTAGTGCAGTCTTGTATAGTCAAGTGTAGTTTAGTCATGTGTAGTCTTGTATAGTGTAGTCAAGTGTAGTGTAGTCTTTTGTAAGCTACAGTTATGGTACAAGTACTTTGTGGTGCCCTAAGCACTTGCTTATATTGCTATATGGGCAATCCAGGGCTGAGTGTAGTCTTGTGTATAATAATGTCATATTATAGACATAATCACATAATATATCCAAAGTATATCCAAAGTCATATGTCCCAAGTAACAGTATAGGCAAAGTCATAGCTGAATTATTATTATAATCAAAACAAAGCGCTAAACCCACTAGGGTCATACAGCGCTTTGTGATAGCCGAAAAAAAATGGGTTGTTGGGTTATTAGGCTGAAACCTTGCCACATAGTATGGTAAACCAGTGTGTGGGAGCACAAGCCCTGCCACTACTGTAAGATGGCTCAGCACTGGCAGGCACACACCATGCCACTATGGTAGGGTGCCCCAGCTTTGGGGGAAGGAGGGGGCACATACCATACCATCATGGTAAGGTGTCCCACCTTGGGGGAAAGAGGGAATAAACCATGCCACCATGGTAGGGTGTCCCAGCTTGGGAGGAAGGAGGGGGGGGCACAAACCATGCCACCATGGTAGGGTGTCCCAGCTTGGGAGGAAGGAGGGGGGGGCACAAACCATGGTACGGTGTCCCAGGTTTGGGAGGGAGGGAGGAAGGAGTGTGTGACACACCCAGGTTTGGGAGGGAGAGGGAGGAAGGAGTGTGTGACACACCTAGGTTTGGGAGGGAGAGGGAGGAAGGAGTGTGTGACACACCCAGGTTTGGGAGGGGGGGAGGAAGGAGTGTGTGACACACCCAAGTTTGGGAGGGAGGGAGAAAGAAGTGTGTGACACACCCAGGTTTAGGAGGGAGAGAGGGAGGAAGGAGTGTGTGACACACCCAGGTTTGGGAGGGAGGGAGGAAGGAGTGTGTGACACACCCAAGTTTGGGAGGGAGGGAGGAAGAAGTGTGTGACACACCCAGGTTTGGGAGGGAGAGAGGGAGGAAGGAGTGTGTGACACACCCAAGTTTGGGAGGGAGGGAGGAAGAAGTGTGTGACACACCCAGGTTTGGGAGGGTGAGAGGGAGGGAAAAGAGTGTTATACACCCAGGTTTGGGAGGGAGGGAGGAGTGTGACACACCCAGGTTTGGGAGGAAGGAGTGTGACACACCAAGGTGTGGGAGGGAGGGAGGGAAGAGAGAGTGATACACCTAGGTTCGGGAGGGAGGGAGGAGAGTTTGACACACCCAGGTTTGGGAGGGAGGAGAGTGTGACACACCCAGGTCTGGGAGGGAGGGAGGGAGGAGTGTGACACACCCAGGTTTGGGAGGGAGGGAGGAGTGTGACATACCCAGGTTTGGGAGGGAGGAAGGAGAGTGTAACACACACAGGTTTGGGAGGGAGGAAGGAGAGTGTGACTCACCCTGGTTTGTGAGGGAGGGAGGGAGGGAGGGAGGAAGGAAGGAGAGTGTGACACACCCAAGTTTGGGAGGGAGGGAGGGAGGAATGTGACACATCCAGGTTTGGGAGGGAGGAAGGAGAGTGTGACACATCCAGGTTTGGGAGGAAGGAGAGTGTGACACACCCAGGTTTGGGAGGAAGGAGAGTGTGACACACCCAGGTTTGGGAGGAAGGAGAGTGTGACACACCCAGGTTTGGGAGGAAGGAGAGTGTGACACACCCAGGTTTGGGAGGGAGGAAGGAGTGTGACACACCCAGGTTTGGGAGGGAGGAAGGAGTGTGACACACCCTGTAACCATAACAAGGTGAACCAGTGTCAGTGGGACATACAGAGAAACGTTATGAAATTTAATTTATTTATCAATACAAAATGGGTTCTACTCATAAGTTAAGATTATGAGTCAATAATTAAAACTATGTTAATAGTAAATCTGTTAAATACTGTACTGTACATAAATAAAAAAGTTGAAGTTTAGACATATAGCTACTTACAATACCTAAAAAAAAACAAATATTAACTGAACCTTTATAGTACATCTAGATATGCAGTCGTATAAATGCTATTAAAGTACAAAAAAATCTAAATTAGTGTACAAATATCTTGATACAGTACAGCATTGTAAGTGTACTGCAGCAGGCCCTCAACGTACAATGAGCTGCATTCCTGACTTTTCAACCTGCAAATATGTTTATATAGAAAAGAATAGTACAGTGGAACCTTGGTTTTTGTTTGCCCTGGTTTTCGTTGAATTCGGTTTTCGACAACTTTTTTTGTCAAAATTTTGTCCAACTTTCGTTCATCACCTCGGTTTTCGTCTGCCGTGCCGAACGTGTCTGCCTGCCCACACCCACACAAAGCCACTCACGCGTTCTGAGTCAGTCTGGCTCTGTTTTTCGTCGAGTGAACATTACCCTGCGCAGTCATAACAAACATTTTGTAATAATCCATTGTTTTTTGTGCTTGTTTATTGAGGGCGACTGCTAAATAAGCCATCATGGGGCTAAAGAAAGTTCCGAGTGCCAGCCCTTTGATAAAGAAGGCAAGAAACACGATAGAATTGCTTCAGCGGAGGAGGAGGAAGAGAGAGGGGGAAAATGTGCCTTCTTCAGTGATTAAGGACATGTGTGCAAAGTGGAGGGAGTTGCAAAGTTTTGTGGAGAAATATCACCCTAACACAGCTGTTGCAAGCCATGTCTGCAACATGTTCAATGACAATGCCTTGTCCCATTTTAGGAAAATCTTAAAGAGACACCAGAAACAGACCTCTCTGAACAGATTTTTTGTGCGAAAAGGGTCCAGTGACTCTCAAGCTCGTCCTAGTGCCAGTAAAAGACAAAGAAAGGAAGTAACCCCGGATAGGGACTTGATACCTGAAGTCCTTATGGAAGGGGATTCCCCTTCCAAACAATAACCTCTCCTCCCTCTCCCCTCCTCGCCGTCTTCCATATGCCAACAAGAGTCTTCAATAAAGGTAAAAGTTATATTAAATGTTCATTTATCCATTAGTCCTTTATATTTATTTCTCATTGTTTTCTGTATGTAAAACTATAGTTATTCTCTATAAAATGTATTTTTTGTTAATACTTTTGGATGTCTGGAATGGATTAACTGGATTTACATTATTTCTTATGGGAGATATTGCTTCAGTTTTCATCGAATTCGGTTTTCGTCAGACTTTCTGGAACAAATTAAAGACGAAAACCGAGGTTCCACTGTATGTACTACAAAGGATGGTTATTTCACCTGGTTGTAGTGCAGCTCAATGATAAATAAAACTTTAGATCATTCCTAAGTCCTCAGTTTTTAAGTGGCGATGTTTGTAACTCAGGTCATTTGCAAGTTGTTTACCTCCTGTTTAACTATCAGTTTATTATGAAAACTACAGCAATGGAATATTCCTGTTGTAATTGGGACTAAAAAAAATAAGAGGAAACA
Organism: Cherax destructor; assembly: GCA_009830355.1. NCBI lineage: Eukaryota > Metazoa > Arthropoda > Malacostraca > Decapoda > Parastacidae > Cherax > Cherax destructor. Next base: position 23,075 of record WNWK01008806.1, on the reverse strand, counting down.
ACATACAATTAATAATACAATTACTAGTCAATGCCAGAAACTGAGACTCAACCCTTATAACCACAAACAGGTGAAGATAAACCATACCACGGGTGGGGTTCGAACCCGTGGTATGGTTTGTTTGCAATCGTGTCATTACGATTTCGTGAGGTGAAGATATAGAGTAAGTTTTTTTTTTTTTAAATACATCCACCATTTCCCACCTGGGTAGGGTGGCCAAAAAAGAAAAATTCACCATTGCTCATTCTCAAGCTGTCTTTCCAGGAATGCATGGGCATAATTCAAATGACCCACTGATGTTTATTTACTTTAAATTGTAAAGAAAAACCAAATTATTTAATTTAAATCATCTCATACAACTACAGTATTTATCTCACACTTTACTGGGCTTGGGGAGTAGCTATTGGTACCTGCATGTAATTTACCTCAAAATATAGTCAATTTCCCTAGCTTCAATTACAGCCTCTCCTCACTTAGCGACGTACTTATTTACCAATGCCTCCGACTTACGACGGGCTCTCTGACCAGTATGCATACCTAAATAATGTATGTTAGAGCTGATTTCCTCTATTCTGTTTATTACAATACAGTGGAACCCCGGTTTTCATTCTTAATAAGGTCCAGAAGGTCGGTTGAAATCCGAAATGGACGAAAACCGAAGTAATATTTCCTATAAGAAATAATGTACAGTAAATCCAATTAATCCGTTTCAGACACCCAAAAGTATTAACAAAAAATACATTTTATAGAGAATAACTATAGTTTTACATACAGAAAACAATGAGAAATAAATATAAAGCACTAATGAAATGGATAAATGAACATTTAAATCACTTTTACCTTTATCGAAGACTCTTGTTGGCGTATGGAAGACAGCGAGGAGGGAAGAGGGAGGAGAGTTTATTGTTTGGAGACAGGACAAAATACTTCAATATGACGCTAATATCAACTCTACGGCTTATTTATCTATCACAATTCATCTAATATGACATAAACAATATTAATAACGAAACATGATACTATATACACTCTAGAATGAATAAAATATGTCATTATGTATGTGACTAGTTAGTTGTGGCGGCGACAGCTGCCATTCCTTCTGCTCTGACTACATATCTTCCCATTATTATATGAGAAAATGGAGTGTTTGTGAGGCTAACTGCACTAGATCACAGTTTCATAAGAAAAACACTGAAACAATGTATGTACATAATTTATAAATAAGAAATATTGTATAAAAACATAATAAACCATACCACGGGTGGGGTTCGAACACGCGGTCAGAGAGTCTCAAAACTCTAGACCGTCGCGTAAGCCACTAGGCCAGCTAGCTTCAATAAGATTCATCCAACTAGGTATATTTCTACACCATAGGAAGGTTAGCAAAGGCACCACTGTGTCCACAAATGCAAGTTTTTACAGACGAATCTCCCGCTAGCATGGCCGTGACGAACTCTAGCTCAAGTCCCCCTCAAAGCCGTCCACATGACTCACGAAATCGTTATAACACGATTGCAAACAAACCATACCACGGGTGGGGTTCGAACAAGCGGTCAGAGAGTCTCAAAACTCTAGACCGTCGCGTAAGCCACTAGGCCAGCTAGCTTCAATAAGATTCATCCAACTAGGTATATTTCTACACCATAGGAAGGTTAGCATAGGCACCACTGTGTCCACAAATGCAAGTTTTTACAGACGAATCTCCCGCGGGTTCGAACCCCACCCGTGGTATGGTTTGTTTGCAATCGTGTTATTACGATTTCGTGAGTCATGAAAACATAATAGAGAATGTAAAGAAATAAAGTGGTTATTGTATGTATACTATAGTACACACCTGCCTTGGAGGAGATGCTGGCAGAGGTTTAGGGTTGAAGATAGCACAGGGCAGAGTATGTTGTCAGTGGCCCTATAAACCTCCAACAACATTGGAGGAGTTAGTTTCGTGTCGTCCTTTTTCTATTGCTTACCTTACTTGCTGCACTCTAAATGCTACACTTTATCGACTCCTACTGCTTTAGTATCGTACATATCGTAGAATCACTGAATCACTGAAGAATTCTATCGTGTTTCTTGCTTTCTTTATCAAAGGACTAGCACTCTGAACTTTCTTTGGCCCCATGGTGGCTTATTTAGCAGTCGCAAGCACAAAAAACAATGGATTATTACGAAATGTTTCGGAGTAATGCTCACTGAACGAATGACAGAGGCAGACTAAGTCACGTACGTGTGAGCGGCGGCGGCCCGGGCGGGTGGACGCGTCCGATATGGACGATTTCTGAGTGGATGTACGAAACCCGGAGTAAAAATTAGCCAAAAAAAGTGGTCGAAATCCGAACTGCACGATATTCAGACCTGATGAAAACCGGAGTTCCACTGTATACAGTACACTACTGTATAAACATTTAAAAATATACCAGAAATGTTATAAATGGTGCAAAGGTGACATTAAAACAATATCAAAGATGGTTGACACAAACCCACTACCATTTTAGTATGCTTCTCACTTAGCCACAAATTTGTTTACCAATGTGGTCTTAGGAATGGAACTCCATCATTAAGTGAGGAGAGGCTGTACTTATATTCACAAAAAAGCACTAAACTTGTGTGAGTCAATCCTTACAAAGGAGGAAGATGGAGAAGAAAAATGGACAAGATGGAGTAATGAATGATAAGGAAGAAAAACAGAGAAGGAAAATTGTGAAGAAAGGTGGAAGTGGAGAAGGGTGAATGAGGATGAAAAGGAAATAAGTAGAAGAAATGTTAGTTGTCCACAAGACTGGACCAGCACTTGTGTATGCCAAACATCTGTTGTACTTTTTCACTTAATATGCAAAACTGATGTGTCAGTCCTATACTACACTTATGTCATTTTTGCTTCCTCTCGTTCAGTTCTTTAAATACATAGGAAGTGACCAACTATACTCCAATTCCCATCACCAGATATGCAAACTAACAAAAAAATTAAGACCAACTCCCTACTTACAAACATGCTTGTATGTAGCTAAAAATTATACTAGAATTACTAAAATAAAAATTTAACAAGAATTAAATTTGGGTATAACAAACAATAAATGAAACTGAACATTAAAAGTACAGGCAGGCACCACTTTACAGCGCTTTGCTTTACGGCGTTTCGCTAATACAGTGGTTTTTAGTCATACCCATTCTTCATTTATTCAGATGTCCTACAATAAATATATTCACCACTCACTATAAGTTAAGAATGAAAATATTGTTAGGTAAGTAATGTGCGTAGTATATACGCATTTTTAAGGCCTAGCTCTATTGCTCACTTAATACTTAATATATAATAGTGTAAATATGTTATCAGGCTTTTATATGCATTTAAAAGTGAAAAATGAATATGTTTAACTTTACAGCAGTAGCCCAGAACCTAACCTGCTGTATAAGCAGGGCCCTCCTGTACAGCGAAAAAAAAAAAAAAAAAAAAGGGGCTGAATTCTGTTATTATCTTGCTCATAATAAATAACTTTTACCATTTAAAGTAATATGTCTAATATGTAAAGCGAAGTGTGTCATAAGAGGCGACTAAATTACTAAATTTAAAATGAAAAACTTTGGTTTTCATTTTTAGGTCACTCTGCCTCAGTGGGATACAGCTGGCATGGTGAAAAAAAAATCTTATAAATTAATCAAAATTTAGGGCATCTTATGGTTACTTGTACTGAAACATTTCTTCATTTTATTTTAAAACCATTAAGGCGTGCAAAATTCCTAATCCATGAAACACTGGGTAATCTTGGAGCCTCTTCACCGGCCACTTTGTTCATGATAATATAGATCACTGGCCTCACTTGATCCACATCAACTTCACTGGCTAAAAGTTCATAGATGCCTTCCCTGATTGTCTGGGAAACATCCTCTCCCAAGTCTACACTAGCAGCTGTATTACTAAACCTATCCCTTGAACAGATATCTACAGAGGAATGAATACCTGTGGAATAATCCAGTTTTAGGGCCTTTCTACTGTTTTCCCTCTCATCCATACCACTGATCCCTTTACGTTTAGCAAGTGATTGATGGATTGCTGTCAATGTCTGACCTAATTCTCGTACTAGTTTTCTTGATTTTGAGTCCACAATCTTGGTCAGAACTTCTTGCTTTTCCTTTTCAGCAATTTTCATTCTTTTCGACAACAGATCATTAACTTGTTTGTATCTGTCAAGCTTATCTCTAAATGTTGCAACATTAAGACGAAACTCTTCCTCTTTCTGGGCATTATGAGACTGGAGAACTGCCTTCTCTAATGCTAAACATTTTTGTAATACTCCTTGAACCTCTTTTTCTGCAATATTCAAACTTCCTGCAGATGATAAATTTGTTATATCCAAAGACAATTTAGTGACCATTGTGTTAATCAATACTTTCCTTGCCATAGGAGTATTACAACCAGTAAAGGGTTGGTTCAGGAAGAATTCAGCCAAACTGCTATTTTTCTCTTCATAAAGGTATTCACAAAATCTTGCATACAATTTTATGCACAATTTAGTTTTGTCACTAGTAGTTAGATCAATGTTTTTACAGAGATCTTCCAGGGCTTCAGGCAGAGAAATATTTGTGATCTGTTTGCCAAGATTTTTCCACAAGCAGAACACAGAGAGAACACTGCGAACTGTAGGTTCTTTAACTATCTCAAGTTTAGAATGCAACAAATCTTTGGCCGTATAAACATTACTTGTATCCCAGTCCTGAGATAAGAACATAGAATAAGTTCCCTTAGTTTTGGCACGATTACATTCTCGACGTAAATTCTCTGCCACAAGGAGAAGAGTGAGACTATTGGGCACTAACAATACTCTATTTCTTGTCATAAGTATCTGAACTAATATCCGGAAAAACAAGTCAACATCTGGGTTTTCTGGATGTAATATGCATATACTCTGCAATGTTAACAGCTCCCTGTTTGTCAAGAAGCGCTCCCGACCATTAGTACCTTGAGCTAGTGGACGGCAATTGTCAGATTCAAATGGCATGAGATCAAAAGCTTCCCTGGCTAACCCACTCAATGATGATTGTTCCTTGAGCATAGCATAATGACAAAAACTAAACTTGTATCTTTTTGAGGGATTTCTGGCCATAACTCCATTGGTGATAGTTTTCATATCTGTGCTAGAACAATAAGTATCTAAAGTGCTCACATTCAATCCCAGAACTGAACATAAATTATCAGAAGAACCTTCTTCACTATTGAGAAACAGATTGTCCTCGCCCCCACCACTGTCAGAATCAGAGGGTATGGAATTTTCATCAGTTTGATGTATGTATACCTTAGAAGAATTTTGTGCATTTTGCAATGTACTTGTGCTGCTTATATTATGTTGCTCCTGTGAACACTGCTCTTCTTTATTAAGTACTGCTTGAAGCTGAAGTGGCTGTATTGGTGGATCATGTTCTTGCTGAAGTGTTGGCCATTGTTCAAAGGATGAAGCTGCTTCCTGTGTAGAACTGACTGTTGTTTTGCCTACCTGCTCATTATGAGAAGTGAGTGTGTTTTCATCAACGTTGGCTTCAACTGGTGTTAAATTTGTGGCAACAAGTGCACTATGTTGTGGAGATATGGCTGAAGAAGTAACAGTAGCATCCTGAGAAGTTGGTGACTGTGAAGGATGAATTATGGGCTTTGCAGATCTAGTGGGTGATGCTAAATTTTTCCTCTTCCTCTTCCTCTTTGGTGTGTCAATCTCTTGTTCAACTGAAACTGAGTGCAAAGTTTCATTAAGACAATCAGCTGTACTTGTATCTGGAGGTAAAGTTAAACTTGTTATCACTGTGGAGTTGGAATGTGAAGTAGAGGATACAGATGTGTCTAAGATTTTTTCTGTAACTGTACCATCAGTCTGTACATTGTAACTCATACTTGGTGGTGTCTCATTTGTCTCAGAATGAGAGGCTGCATCTTTCTCTAAAACTGTAGTGGGTTTATCACACAAAGTTGCAGTAGTAGTGATCTTTGAATCAACGGACTCTAGGTTTTGTGAGTTTTCATCTCTGAGGGTGTGTGGGGTATCTTCTATTAACACATCTGCTGTTCTTTTTCTAGAAACAGGTGATACCGTTTCAGATGAACTTGCTGCCTTAGTAGCTGGTGGTGTGACCTCTGTCAGAACTAATTCAGCTTTCTCAGATGAAGATTGCAAAGACTGCTTTGGGCTAATTGCTTTACCCATTTCAGACAAAGAATCAACAGTTTGCATTGATGTGGTCTTTTCTGAATCTACTTGACAATTCCTTGTAGCACACTCTTGAGCATACCCTGAGGTAGACTTCCTTTGTTTATCTAAGCATGTTGCTGACTTTTCTTGTCCAATGCTTGGCAATACTACCTTTCTGTCAAACACGGGAGTATTCCATACTCCTGATAGGACATTTTTTGCAGAATCAGAGCCTTTTTGTAAAGGTAAAATATACCCTGGACTTGTCAGTGACTGATTCTTTAAGGAAGATGGGCAGTCCTTTGGAGACTGACTAATATTCTTTTTAGGTGGCTGATTCTCACCATCTACAGGGTCAACCCTTACTTTAATTCCCGTAGCTTTATTTGTAGACATATCTGTATGAGCTAGAGATGAAAGCAATTTATTTTGGGTATCTGGCTGGTAAAAAGCCTCAAAAACATCACAACATTTTACCTTACCAGTTTTCATAAGGCTGCCAATCCATTGGTTAACCTCACTTATCCTTAAAGAGCCAATATTTTTGCATAAATCTGCTCTTTCAAGTAAGCTTCTTACTGCAGACTCCTTTCCACTTGAATAATGGGACTCAGCCCAGTGGTTGATGCATATGATGGCACCATATGTTATCTTTGAGTTGACAGTAACAGACTCAACACCCAAGAAAATTATACTCAAAACTTGATTATTCCATATACTCCGACATTTTTCACAAACAGTAGGGACAATTTTTTCTTGAACATGTAATGTCTTTGATGCAGTTGTGCTTGTGTAGGCAGTACTAGTAGCATCATCATCATCATCAGAAAGTAAATCTATGCATTCCACCATTTTACTCTTTGATTCAGTTTTGGCTTGTGAACTTTCAGGATCTTGCAGCTTTTTGTGTAATGGACATGCAGACTGATTACCTTCAACACCTTTCTCTTTCTTTGGAGACTGATAATTCTTATCAGTATCTTTTGATAGCTGATCATTTTTAGAATGAACATCAGTGAAGTTATCAACATTGGTAATACTATCCTGATGATCTCTGTTTGCTTCATTAACAACTGTGTGCACCTTACTTTTGCTGCCTGAACTTTGGGCTCCAACACTCATATCAGTACTATGACAAGGTTGGTATTTACTCTCTTGACTGCTAGAACTGCTAGTAGGCTCCATGATATTCTGGTCCACTATGCTATTTGGAACAAAACCTCTCTCATCTTCATCCCTAACTCTAGTTTGCCTTTCATCTTCAATGATAACTGCAGCTGATTTCTCATCCCTTAAGCTGCTATGACAAACAGATTCCACATACTCTTCTTTCTCAGAAATTAAGTCTCTCTTAATGTGCTTTCTTCGAAGAATTCGGGCCTTTTTCTTTCTGCCAAAAAACTTCTTAACACCTTTGATTTTCACTGGATCATGATCTATATGTGAGCTTTTGTCTGGTTCATCTGGTTTTTCTTCACTAACAGGCCTCTCTAAGACACTTTTAGTGGACTCCCCCTTTTGTTTCTCCTCTCTGATCTTAGGCTGATCCTGCAACATTTCATCTTTCTTGCTACCCACCTCCAGTGTTGTATCTTTGCTATATTCAACATTTTGATTATTTTTCTGTTTATCTTGTGTCTCTTCCCCTTTCTGCTGCTCCACTTTCTTCCCCGATTCATGCCAATTCTCTATGATATCATCTATATTTTTCTGATTTTCCAGTTCTTTTGTACTTTCCTGACTTTCTAATTCTTCTATGTTCTTGTGGTTCTTTTTTTCTTTATTTTCCAAATTCCCCAAAGTCTCATTTAAATTTTTGTGATTTTCAAGTTCTGCAGCTTCATGTTTTTCCACACACATTTCCAGGGATTCCTGACCTATTAACTCCTCTGCATTTTCCTGTTTTCCTGTATTAACTTCTACGTTATCAATACTCCCAATCACCTTTACTATATTTTTCTTATTTTCTCCATTCTTTTCAATATTTATCTGTGTCACTAACTCCTTTTCCATATTTATTCCATGTTCCATTGTTGTTTTATTAATTTTTTCTTCCTCTAAATGCTTTTCCACATTTGTTTCATGATCCATATTCTTTTCAATATTTTTCTGCATCTCTAACTCCTTTTCTGTATTTATTTCATGTTCCACATTTGTTTCTATATTTTTATCATTAACTATATTATCTTCCCTACTTATTTCATTTTCAACAGTCTCTTTCTCATTCTCCACATTCTCTTTCATATTTACCTCGTTCTCTACCTTTCCCATATTTACTTCATTCTCTACATTCTTTTCCTTATTTATCTCGCTTTCTACATTATTTTCCACATTTTCTTGACTTTGGATTGGATTTGCTGCATTCTCTTCTATGCCTTTCTTACTCTCTGATTCTTGTAAACTGACTTGGTTGTCCATACCACTTTCCATGCTCTCTTCATTTCCTAATTCCTCTCTTACATATTTCTGCCTCTCTCTATCCATTTTGGTTTTAGGAATCCTCAACTTCTTCCCTGCATTATCCTTTTCAATGTCTGTCTGAGTTTGTATATCTTCTATATCTTTCTGTTGTCTTATTTTCTGACTCAGGTCTTTCTTGTTCGTCTTACTGCCTTCCACACCATCTTGGTTAATAGATTCTTCTTCTCTATAATTCTTGTCTTCCACTTCTTCTCCTCTGACTTTCTCCTCTTCTTCAGCTTCATCTGTGTTTTTCATATCTCCCTTCATCTGCTGATTTGCATTTTTTGGACACTCATTCTCATGCAACACTCTTTGCTCCCCTGACATTTCCTTTAAGTCTTGGCGAATAATTTGCGATTCCCCAGACACACAGGTAATTAATGTGATATTTTCTTTTTTTTCTTCTGTGTTTTTCTTAATATATTGAGTATCACATATTATTTTTCCTTTATTCACCCACTGCTCTTCTTCACTCAGTTGATCCACTTTAACCTGACATTTCTCTTCATTATGATTAGTAGCATTATTTTTTTCATTAGCAGTTCCAGGGACTCCTCTCCCTCCTTCCTCTTCAATATTAAGATCTTTCTCCTTCTTTCCTGTATCTCCCTCAGCATCATTCTCGTCATCATAGGCGCTTCTCTCTTTGCACTTTAGATTATCAGTGTTGTTCTCATGCTTTCCTCTTGTTTGTTTTATTCCTTTTTCTACCTCCTTTACAATATTCTTTTTTTTATCCTTTCCTTTCTCCTTTTCTACACTGGGCATTAATCTCTCTTCACATTCTTCATCATTTTCTTTCTCTTTCTTTCTTTCATCATCTTCTTGTGCATTATTGCCTATATTTGACATAGTTAATGGTTTAGCTTTTAAGTGCACTTGGGCCTCACTATCCTCAGATTCCTCCATCGTACTTCAAAGTTATTTCTATGATTCAAAATTTCACTTGTGTCTATGACAACAGCCAGTTTCTTTTGAATGACAACAATTATATACACTCACAAACTACTCCTTGGCACACTGGAAAAAAGACTCCTAAAATATACTCTACAAAGTTTTACATTTATAACAAATATACAGATCACTCAGACTATGTAGGTCTGCAGGCCACTAGTAGAAACAGCCTGGCTGATCAAACATTCAACAGGGCAGCCTGGCCTCAGTCTAGACTGTAAGGAGAGAAAACCCTCAAAACCAGTCTCAGATATATACCTTTTCAGGAATGTAATTTAATGTTGAACTTCAATCTCTGAAGTTTATAATGAAAAAAAAAAGTGGCTTTCTTTAACATGATGAAGTCACCTGGCATCCAAAGTGTAGCATCAGGACTGTGCTGGCCAACAGTCTCTCTTGCAGAAAAAGAAGTCTGAAAAAGAAGAATATAATTACGTAACAAAAAATTAAGTTGTAATAATTTATAGCACAACATTTAAAAAAACATGGAACAGGTTTGTATGAGTGCATTACACTGGAGAGGAGACTTGATGTGCTGTTGGAGTGTGAGCAAGGTAACTAATGAAGGAATTCAAGGAAACCCGGCAGATGAACTTGAGTCCTGGAGGTGGGAAGTATGGTGCTTGCACTCTGAGAGGCAGATGGAGATGTAGCAGTTCAGAGAGTCATTTGAAGTGTGATGACTTTACACTTCAAGCAAGACAGCTACTGAATGAATGATGGGGAATGTGTTTATCTTTTTTTTTTTAGGGGGGGTTGTCCCCTTACCTTAGTGGGAGACAGCCAGAGTATCATAAAAAATAATAGTTAAAAGTTATCAAGAAAAAAGGAAAGTAAAGAAATCTTCAGTTAGTATAAAAAAGAAATGTGAGAGTAAGACGTCATCTTAAGTGTTGGTGAATGAGGCATCCAAATGGATGAAGACACATTCTCAACTATGAGCCATTCTTAAATTAACATTACACTTGATTTGAGTAGAAGTATTTTCTTTATTCATTGGAACCATGGCTGGGGCTAAAAGTGAACAGGTTATAACAATAAATGGAGAAAAACAAATTGGAATGGCTTGCCTGTGTTTGCAAGTGATACCAATATTGTTTATGCAGCAAGTAGCGCCACCAAACAGTAGCGGCAGGTTGGTGTGGCGACTTGGGAAATTTGAAATTACGCTAGGCAAAATTAGTTCTGGATTAATGATGGAACTGGATTAGTGACTGCCAGATCAGCAATGGCTGACCTGTACCAAGATATAAATCAAGTGTTTCCCTCTACCTAATTAAGCTGCAGAAAGGGGGAAAAATTACTTTTTGCAGTACAGTATTTTTTTAATATAATGCTGTACAGTAGTGCACCGTATCCATGGGGGATACGTTCCAAGACTAACCGTGGATAGTAGCGAACCCTATATGCAAGTCATTTTCATTTACATACATACCTATGATAAAGTTTAATTGATAAATTACCCACAATAAGTCTAGAATTATCACTTTTTCACTGATGGGGAGCACTTCACGGCTTCTCTTAGGCTTCACTACTTTTATGTTCTGTGGACATTATTAAGCAAAATTAAAGATTATTTTTGGGCTACAGTAAACTGTGGATAATTGAAACCACTGATACTAAATCCACTGATATGGGGGCTCTTCGGTATCATTTATTGTTTTGACAGTCACAGAAATTATTCAAGAAAAAATGGATGGGCAGAGTGAAGATTTTAAGAAAGATTTGATAAGATTTTTCAGTAAGAGACTAATCCAGACAACTTCAAAGCAAAGGTAAACTCTTAAAATAGAAATTTTCTGTTTGAAAGGAAAATGCAAAAAAGTTATAAGAGGAAAAATATCCTCACAGAAAGATGTCACAAGAAAGGTGAAGTAAGGATCTGATCTTGCCCCAACAATGTTCTAAATTTACATGAATTAATCAGAAGGTATAAAAAATGCAAATATCTCAGGAAAGATATTTAAATAAACTGAACCTCTACAGGATGACTTACAAATTGAGCAAATATAATGATAGATAATGGAAATTAATGCAGATAGATGCCATGTAAAGTTTTTCTTCTTCTCGTTTTTAGTAGATTTGTACAGGAGAAGGGGTTACTAGCCCATTGCTCCCGGCATCTTAGTCGCCTCATACGACACGCATGGCTTACGGAGGAAAGATTCTTTTCCACTTCCCCATGGACAATAGAGAAAATAAAAAGAACAAGAGCTATTAAGAAAAAGAAGAAAAACCTAGATGTGTGTATGTATATATATGCATGTGTATGCCAGTGTAGTGTGACCTAAAGTGTAAGTAGAAGTAGCTAGATATACCTGTTATCCAGCGTGTTTATGAGACAGAAAAAAGACACCAGCAATCCTACCATCATGTAAAACAGTTTCAGGTTTCTGTTTCACAGTCACCTGGCAGGACGGTAGTACCTCCCTGGGTGGTTGCTGTCTACCAACCTACTACCTAAAAAAAAAAAATAAAAAGATGCCATGTAAACTAGGTAGTAGGTTGGTAGACAGCAACTGCCCAGGGAGGTACTACCGTCCTGCCAAGTGAGTGTAAAACAAAAGCCTGTAATTGTTTTACACGATGGTAGGATTGCTGGTGTCTTTTTTCTGTCTCATAAATGTGCAAGATTTCAGGTATGTCTTGTTACTTCTACTTACACTTAGGTCACACTACACATTCATGTACACACCCCTCTGGGTTTTCTTCTATTTTCTTACTAGTTCTTGTTCTTATTTCCTCTTATCTCCATGGGGATGTGGAACAGAATTCTTCCTCCGTAAGCCATGCGTGTCGTGAGAGTTGACTAAAATGCTGGGAGCAAGGGGCTAGCAACCCCTTCTCCTGTATACATTGCTAAAGTTAAAAACTTTTGTTTTTTTTCTTTGGGCCACCCTGCCTTGGTGGGAAATGGCTGATTTGTTGAAAGAAAGAAGAAAGATGCCATGTAACGGAAATAGGAGATACAGCGGTACCTCGGTTTTCGTCGATAATTCATTCCAGAATGCTGTTCGAGCGCCGTTACATAACGAATTTGTTCCCATAAGAACAAATGTAAATTAGATTAGTCCATTTCAGACCCCCAAAAATACACTTACAAAAGCACTTACAATAATACACTTACATAATTGTTCGAGTTGGGAGCTGTACAAAAACTGAGGTACCACTGTACTGAAATCAGGCCACATGAAGAATCTAGACTGTGACAAAACACTGAAAGTATCAGACAGACAGAGGGACCAAGAATTATTATTAAGAATTTTTTATTAGATGATCATGTATGGTAAACAAAATTATGAGAGACTCATATATTATATTGCCTAATTATATAAAAGCTTTCAAATATATGGATGAAGTAATGCTTAAAAAGTAATTTACAATATACATATTACACCAAAATGGGAACACACAGTGTGTGGCATGCAGAGAGTATGTTACAATTTATTCGGCGTATGTCACACTCCCATATAGGCTGCCTCCCAACCAGCAAACCGGGTGCTAAGGGTTTAACGATCAATAGGGTACCCGTCGTTAAATCAGTACCTTGGTTTATTGACCAATCACAGGCAAGCCCACCAAAGATGAAGCAACGTGGTTCACTTCAGTAAGCATTGGCCGACTTGCTTACCTGCTGAGTACGGTGCACTCTCTCTGGCTTCTGCTTTGCCATCTGTCACCATGGTGTACACTTATTATTCTATCTGTACATATTGTGCATTGTGTACATATCTGTATATAGTGGGTGAAGGCAAAATATACATTATAGTCTACTGCTGAGTTTGTTTGCTCCAATTCCCATTACGACCAGGTCTCAAAGGCCATTCTTTACCTGTGTTTGTAATACAGTGGTTGTGTGGTGCCCACACCTAAAAAATACAAATGTGGATAAGTCAGAAAAGATCCAGTTGTACTAGTGGGCCCCACCCTCATGACCACATCTATAACTGCTGAATCACTTGACTTCTTTCGCTAGCTCCACTATAAAAGGCTCCATTGTCATAGATATGTATTTGATTCATAATGCCCCGGGTAAGCAAAAATGTCTCTCAATAAATATACCCAGATGTTGCACATGTCATACTGTAAATATGTAATGCAAAATGTATAACAGTTAATATTCATTACTACATGTTTTTTAAGTCAAATATTTGGTAAAGGTACACTGTATGTCTTTAATGGGAGAATGGCCCTTGCTCTATTGCACCTCAGTTGAAAGTCTGAATTCTCTACACAACTCGACCACTGCCTGAAGCTTTCCAGTGACATGAATTCCAAGCCAACATCATCATGATTATCAAAATTGTTTACAACATTACATATATTTGGCAACACTGCAACATCAATAAAAACAATATTGTATATAGCTCAAAGTTTAAATTATATTTGCATGATTTAGTTAAGTTCAAGTTTTTCAAACATCTTTTATAGTATTTTGAGTTCATAATATTTTTATAAACAATGAGTTTCCAAAATTATATTTAAAATTCTTCACTTCCTAATAAGAAAATTGCTTCCTTCTATTCTACACTCTCAATACCCAGGAAATAAGTAGGGCTCTGAAGGACTACAGGAAAATGAAATTGAATGAAAAGCTTATAAATAATATCTGAAATCTCTGCAAAGTTTTTGTAAATTTCTTTACAGTATGTAAACAAAATACTGTACACTAAAGGTAAATTAAACTTACCGAATCCAGATAAAAAGACAGGTCAAAACCACCACATTCTTAAACTAACACTGACAGTCTGCCAGATCATGGACACATCTAAGAACTGCAATAATAAAAGACAATTGTTAAATATAATTGGAACCTAAATGTGTATATGTATACTGCTCACTTCAGTATTTGTATCCTATTATACAGAGTTCATAATAAGTCATTATACATAGTCGGTTTAAAAGTTAAGACAATGTTCTCCTTCAGACACTTTTGATGAATCCTGAGAGTTTTTTTACTCTCAGAGCCTGGCCATGGTCCAGGCTCATCTGGTACTTGCCTGGTCAACCATGCTGTTGCTGCTGGTGGCCTGATGACCCACATATCCACACAGCTTGGTTGGTCTGGCACTTGGTGAAGATACTTGTCCAGTTTCCTCTTGAAGACTTCTACACTTGTCTCAGCAGAGAGATGTTTTCACATAGTACTTTACAATATTCTTATATCATGATATACTCATTGGAAGGCAATGAATCACTTCCAATACTTATTGCAAGCTCAAACTGCTTAAAAGGACTGATAAACAATAACACCAATATTGACAAGATGTGATGAAATTTGAAGCTGGTGCTATCAGCACAGCTAAGTTTTATTTAAGAAACCTACAAATAATTTAACAGACAGCATCATAAATTTGTAAAATGATTCTGAGGGAACATAAGTGATGTAGACATACAGTAGATTTAATCTATGACAACCCAAAAGTCAAGCAATGTGATTTACTGTATTTCCATTGGGGTTCTTATTATTTCTTAAGAGTTAGGCACATACTGCATGAGTAGACTATATTATATTCAACATGAGTAAAATTATACATAACAGCAAAGCAAAAAGTATGCACCTGATTAATACTACTGACTTTATCAGTTCATGAATGTGTTAGCAATACAAGAGGACCGAGGACATTGGACCAACAGAGGGTTGCCCAAATGTAAACAGCAACTGAGCTAACAGCCATTCGAGGCGCATTGCATTTACATACATATTACAGCTATTTTTCCAATTTTCTTATTTGTGGATAAATTCAGTAACTCAATGTGGATAAATTATGTAACTCAATGTGTTGCTACCTGACTATCATGTCAACAGTATTTAACAGACTATGTAACAAGACTGCTTGTTAATTAAGTTTATTTAGGTACAGGTACACACAAATACACTTACACAAATTATCATACATAGTAATGTGTGAGTAAATTACCTAGGACATGCAGCAGGCACGAGTGAGTGTGCCAGATAGGAATGAATGAAGATGAATGGTTTTCGAGGCCTGACGAGCTGTTTAAGTGTGAGCAGGGTAATATTTTGTGAAGGGATACAGGGAAACTGGTTAGCCAGACTTGAGTCCTGGAGGTGGAAAGTACAATGCCTGCACTTTAAAGGAGGGGTTTGGGATACTGGCTGTTTGGACTGATGTCTAAACTGTCATATCTGGGAACCTCTGTAAAGACAGTGATTATGTGTGAATGATGGCAAAAGTGTTTCTTTCTTTATTGGGTCACCCTGCCTCAGTGGGAGATGGGCAACGTATTAAAAAAAATCGAAGTTAAAAGCTATTGTACCAGTAACCACTCAACAAATACTTGGAAATGGATATTGACCTACTAAACAGTGGAACCTATGTAGTATGTACCAGTAGTTACTACTGGTAAGAAAATTACCTCTGCTTTAGCAATGAGTAAGCCACACTGTATACCTGACCTTGACTCCAACACAGCACAATCATTAAAAGTCTTCACTATCATGCAATCTTTCATGCATCACATAGAACCATGAACAAAAAGAAACACTGACTGTCTGGGCAATAGATTCCCTAAGTAAGTTTATTTAGGCACAGGAACACACAAGTACAATTATCATGCATAGTGTAAATTTCCTAAGATAACCCAAAAAAGTCAAAGTGACTTATTTTTATTGGGGAATACCCAATTAACATGTCAATAACCTTTAGCAAACTAGTTAATAATAATACAGTGGACCCTCGGTTTTCGTGAGTCTCAGTTTTCGTTAATTTTGGTTATCAGCAACTTTTTTCGTCAAAATGTAGCCTTGATTTTCGTGATTTCCCTTGGATTTCGGCAGTCGTACAGAACATGTTGTCCCAGTGGCCGCACACACACAAAGCCTCCCAGATGCATTCAGAGTCAGTGTGGCATTGTTTCTCGGCAAGTGAGCATCACCCCCCGCGTTCATACAAAACATTTTGTAATAATCCATTATTTTTTGTGCTTGCAACTGCTAAATAAGCCACCATAGGCCCAAAGAAAGCTCTTAGTGCCAGCCCTTTGGTAAAGAAGATGAGAAACAATAGAATTAAAGAAAGAAATAATAGAAAAATATGAAAATGGCAGAGAAGAATTTTGAAGGGTTTGAGGCTGACCCTGTCGACCCTACGCCTGTTGTGGAATGTATTGTGGCATCGGGGAATTCCATGGGGTTGGATGTGTGTGGCGAGGATGTGGAAGAGTTGGTGGAGGACCACAGTGAATAGCTAACCACTGAAGAGCTGCAAGATCTTCATCTGCAACAGCAACAGAGCACAGCTGAGGAAATTGCTTCACAGGAGGAGGAAGAGAGAGAGGGAACAAGGTGCCTTCTTCAAAGATTAAGGACATCTGTGCAAAGTGGAGTGAGGTGCAAACATTGGTGGAGGAACATCACCCTAACAAAGCTGTTGCAGGCAGTGTCTGCGACATGTTCAATGACAATGCCTTGTCCCATTTTAGGCAAATCTTAAAGAGACACCAGAAACAGAGCTCTCTGGAACAATTTTTTGAGCGACAGGGGTCCAGTGACTCTCAAGCCGGTCCTAGTGCCATTAAAAAACAAAGAAGGCAAGTAACCCCAGATTAGGACTCGGTACCTAAAGTTTTTATGGAAGAGGATTTCCCTTCCAAACAATAGTAACTTCTCCTCCCTCTTCCCTCCTACCGTCTTCCATACACCAACAAGTCTTCAATAAAGGTAAGTGTGATGTTATTATTGCTTTATATTGATTTGTCATTCTTTTCTGTATGTAAATCTATATTTAATCTCTAAAAAAAAAATTTTTTTGTTAATACTTATGGGTGTCTAGAACGGATTAATTGGATTTACATTATTTCTTATGAGGAAAATGGTTTTGGTTTTTGGCAGACTCTCTGGAATTAATTAATCACGAAAACCGAGGGTCCACTGTATAATAATAATAATAATAATAATAATATAATAATCTTTATTTTAACAAGTATATGATGCGACTCATACAGACCTAGCTGACATCAATGACATACTACAGGAAGGCCTCACATATACAACACCTTTTCAGTATTCCATGTTTTCGTTGGCTTCAAATTGAGCCATTGTTCATTATGTTCCACTCACCGGTGAATGTAACTAGTGCCAGATTTACGTGAAGAGAGGCCCTAGGCTATTCCACTTGTGAGGGGCTCCTCCCAATTCCCTACCCTTACGACTAGAGGAAGATGGAAGTGTGTTTTAAACAAAATTCAGTGAGACCGAGGTCAACGACGGGTGTTTGAAATTCCACAATTCACAATTCCTCATCTAAAGGACATAAGATGTTATTGTTAAATAATGTACCAAGTGAAAAAAAGCATAAATGTTAAAATTAATAATGAAAAACTTTTGCAATAACCGAACTTTGTAAACATGTGGAATGAGCAGGAGTTTTTAGGAAAATGAAATTGTAAGTTTACTGTTACATCCTTTAAAATATATATGTATATTCTTTTATAATATATATTTAAATAATAAACTACAATCAATAAATACACTAAGGCTAAAAATGTTGTTTTTTATAGCCTTCCTCATAGCAAAATCATCCAAAAGTTCATCAAAATTTGTTTGTCCAAGTTTTTCACTCTCAATGCACAGAATGTTCAGTGTGGACAACCTCTCTTGAGACACTGTTACTCTTAATTCATTTTTAATTATTTTGAGGTTTGAAAAAGACCTCTCTCCCGAGCAGTTAGTGACCATTAAGCTAAGAAATAGCCGCAAGATTGCTTCCACATTAGGGAAGACCATCTTAATTTTTTCCTTGTAGTATATAATTTGATAAAGGTCTGTATGAAACAGTGACTACTCTTCTGTAGGCCTATGGTTTTGTCTTGCATACAAGTGAAAGTGCAAAAGTTCATCAGTAAGTTTCAAGTCAACATCAGTGTATGCTTCCATCAACGGTTCAACACCTTGCTGAATGTCTTGCTTAGATGCTGTCAGATTAGCAAGAATGGAAAACATTTGTGCATCATCACTGTATGCAGTAGCTCTTCTTAAATTGGCTTCAAGTGCATCTAGTACAGGAATAAAGAATTTTATCCTAAACTTATCTCTTGAAGAGTTTATCTGAGGCATCAGGACCAACTGCACTTCCGTCATTTCTTGAAGGTTGTTTAGAGATTACAGTGCATTATGACAGTATGTGTATGAAAAGCCTATGACAGTTAAAATTATTATATACCTTGGCCAGAGTCCCCCTAGATTTTGAGGCCCTAGGCTTCAGCCTGCCAAGCCTATAGGTAAATGTGGTACTGATTGTAACAGTGGCTCGACTGAAAACCAACAAAAATATGGAACACCGAAAATAGGTGCTGTATATGTGAGGCCCTCCTGTGTATAGAAAGCCCCTGGTTATGCAGAGCATTTTGAGCAACTTAGGTTAATTTTGTTCCCAGAATGCAACCCACACCAATCAGCTAACACCCAGGTACCTACTTACTGCTAGGTGAATAGGGACAGCTGGTGTAAGGTGACTAACACCCAGGTACCTATTTAGTGCTAGGTGAACAGGGACAGTAGGTGTTTTAAGAAAACATGCCTTAATGTTTCCACCCTTACTGGTGATCGAACCCTGGACACTTAACGTGTGAGCTGAGTGCATTACCAACCTGATTACTGTCAATATTCTTTAACAAACTAGTTGCTACCTCACTGCCATGACAACAGCATTAATAAATCGATCACTATACAGATGGTAGTCAATAAACTTCAAATCCAATTGACATATCCATACAAAAGATCATTTTCAGCTGAAGTTAGGTGGTGGGAGTAACTTCCTAACAATTAAGTACAGTGGACCCCGAGTACGAACAAAATTTATTCCAGAAGCGTGCTCAAGTGCCATTACAAAGCAATTTACTCCCTTAAGAAATAATGTCAAGTAGGTTAGTCCATTTCAGACCCCAAAAATACACTTACAAAAGCACTTACAATATTATACTTACATAATTGTACGATTTCCGGGGTGTTCGTTACTCGGGGGTCCACTGTATAAGTTTTATTCAGAACATGTAGGTAATAGTCAATAATAATAATAATAATATTTATTTTATTTATTGTATACACACTCATCTGAGTTTTCTTTGATTTTATCTTAATAGTTCTTGTTCTTATTGCTTTTCCTTTCATATCCATGGGGAAGTGGAATAAGAATCTTTCCTCCGTAAGCCATGCGTGTTGTAAAAGTCAACTAAAATGCCGGAACAATGGGCTAGTAACCCCTTTTCCTGTATAGCTTACTAAAAAGAAGAAGAAGAAAATCGTCAAAGTGGGATGTTTGAATGTGCGTGGATGTTGTGCGAATGATAAGAAAGAGATGATTGTAGATGTTATGAATGAAAAGAAGCTGGATGTCCTGGCTTTAAGTGAGACAAAGCTGAAGGGGGTAGGAGAGTTTCAGTGGGGAGAAATAAATGGGATTAGATCAGGGGTTTCAAATAGAGTTAGAGCTAAAGAAGGAGTGGCAATAATGTTGAATAATCAGTTATGGCAGGTAAAGAAGGAATATAAATGTATAAATTCAAGGATTATGTGGAGTAAAATAAAGGTTGGATGTGAAAAGTGGGTTATAGTAAGTGTTTATGCACCTGGAGAAGAGAGAAGTGTAGAGGAGAGAGAGATTTTGGGAAATGTTGAGTGAGTGTGTGGGAGTTTTGAACCAAGTGAGAGAGTAATTGTGGTTGGGGATCTTAATGCTAAAGTGGGTAAAAATGTTGTGGATGGAGTAGTAGGTAAATTTGGGGTGCCAGGGTAAATGTAAATGGGGAGCCATTAATTGAGCTATGTGTAGAAAGAGGTTTGGTAATAAGTAATACATATTTTATGAAAAGAGGATAAATAAATATACAAGGTATGATATAGCACGTAAGGAAAGTAGTTTGTTGGATTATGTATTGGTGGATAAAAGGTTGATGAGTAGGCTTCAGGATGTACATGTTTATAGAGGGGCAACGGATATATCAGATCATTATTTGGTTGTAGCTACAGTTAGAGTAAAAGGTAGATGGGACAAAAGAAAATGGCAACAGCAAGTAAGAGAGAGGTAAAAGTGTATAAACTAAGGGAGGAGGAAGTTAGGGTGAGATATAAGCAACTATTGGCAGAAAGGTGGGCTAGTGCAAGTAGGAGTAGTGGGGGTTGAAGAGAGTTGGGATAGTTTAAAAATGCAGTATTAGAATGTGGGGCAGAAGTTTGTGGTTATAGGAGGGTGGGTGCAGGAGGAAAGAGGAGTGAGTGGTGGAATGAAGAAGTAAAGGGTGTGATAAAAGAGAAAAAGGTAGCTTATGAGAGGTTTTTACAAAACAGAAGTGTTAGTAGAAGAGCAGAGTATATGGAGAGTAAAAGAAAGGTGAAGAGAGTGGTGAGAGAGTGCAAAAGAAGAGCGGATGAAAGAAGGGAGAGGCTCTGTCAAGAAATTTTGCTGAAAACAAGAAAAATTTTGGAGTGAGATAAACAAGGTAAGAAAGCCTAGGGAACGAATGGATTTGTCAGTTAAAAACAGAGTAGGGAGTTAGTAGATGGGGAGCTGGAGGTATTGGGTAGATGGCGGGAATATTTTGAGGAACTTTTAAATGTCGATGAAAAGAGGGAGGCGATAATTTCATGTACTGGCCAGGGAGGTACAACATCGTTTAGGAGTGAAGAAGAGCAGGATGTGAGTGTGGGGAGGTGCGTGAGGCATTACGTAGAATGAAAGGGGTAAAGCAGCTGGAATTGACGGAATCATGACAGAAATGTTAAAAGCAGGGGGATATAGTGCTGGAGTGGTTGGTATTTTTGTTTAATAAATGTATGAAAGAGGGAAGGTACCTAGGGATTGGCAGCGAGCATGTATAGTTCCTTTATATAAAGGGAAGGGGGATAAAAGAGAGTGTAAAAATTATAGGGGAATAAGTTTACTGAGTATACCAGGTAAAGTGTATGGCAGGGTTATTATTGAAAGAATTAGAGGTAAGACAGAGAGTAGGATTGCAGATGAGCAAGGAGGCTTTAGAGTGGGTAGGGGATGTGTAGATCAAGTGTTTACAGTGAAGCATATATGTGAACAGTATTTAGATAAAGGTAGAGAAGTTTTTATTGCATTTATGGATTTAGAAAAGGCATATGATAGAGTGGATAGGGAGACAATGTGGCAAATGTTGCAAGTGTATGGAATAGGTAGTAAGTTACTGAAGGCTGTAAAGAGTTTTTATGAGGATAGTGAGGCTCAGGTTAGGGTGTGTAGGAGAGAGGAGATTACTTCCCGGTAAAAGTAGGTCTTAGACAGGGTTGTGTAATGTCACCATGGTTGTTTAATATATTTATAGATGGGGTTGTAAAAAAGTAAATGCTAGGGTGTTGGGGAGAGGGTGGGATTAAATTATGGAGAATTAAATGCAAAATGGGAGTTGACACAGTTACTTTTTGCTGATGATACTGTGCTTATGGGAGATTCTAAAGAAAAGTTGCAAAGGTTAGTGGACGAGTTTGGGAGAGTGTGTAAAGGTAGAAAGTTAAAAGTGAACATAGATAAGTAAGGTGATGAGGGTATCAAACGATTTAAATAAAGAAAAATTGGATATCACATTGGAGAGAGGGATTATGGAAGAAGTAAATGTTTTCAGATATTTGGGAGTTGATGTGTCAGCGGATGGGTTTATGAAGGATGAGGTTAACCATAGAATTGATGAAGGAAAAAAGGTGAGTGGTGCATTGAGGTATCTGTGGAGACAAAACGTTATCCATGGAGGCAAAGAAGGAATGTACGAAAGTATAGTGGTACCAACACTCTTATATGGGTGTGAAGCATGGGTTGCAAATGCTGCAGCGAGGAGGAGGCTGGAGGCAGTGGAGATGTCCTGTCTAAGGGCAATGTGTGGTGTAAATATTATGCAGAAAATTCGGAATGTGGAAATTAGGAGAAGGTGTGGAGTTACTAAAAGTATTTGTCAGAGGGCTGAAGAGGGTTGTTGAGGTGGTTTGGTCATTTAGAAGAATGGATCAAAGTAGAATGACTTGGAGAGCGTATAAATCTGTAGGGAAGGAAGGCGGGGTAGGGGTCGTCCTAGAAAAGGTTGGAGGAAGGGTAAAGGAGGTTTTGTGGGCGAGGGCTTGGACTTCCAGCAAGCATGTGTGGCGTGTTAGATAGGAGTGAATGGAGACAAATGGTTTTGGGACATGACGATCTGTTGGAGTGTGAGCAGGGTAACATTGTGTGAAGGGATTCAGGAAACCAGTTAATTGATTTAGTTGGACTTGAGTCCTGGAAATGGGAAGTACAATGCCTGCACTTTAAAGGAGGGTCTGAGATAGTGACAGCTGGGAGGGACTTTTCTCAGCTGTCGTATCTGAGCTCCTCTGCAAAGACAGTGATTATGTATGAGTGTGGTGAAAGTGTTGAATGATGATGAAAGTTTTTCTTTTTGGGGATTTTCTTTCTTTTGGGTCACCCTGCCTCGGTGGGAGCGGCCGACTTGTTGAAAAAAAAAAAAAAAATTCTACTA